>JAIPMN010012527.1:0-16501 GCA_020650975.1 Apostichopus californicus
GTTCGTTCGTTCGTTCGTTTGTTCGTTCGTTCGTTCGTTCGTTCGTTCGTTCGTAAGTTCGTTCGTTCGTTCGTTCGTTCGTTTTCACTGGAATTCACTGCGGCAGACTTGATTTCTTCCTTGTCTGTATTGAGCACTATATTAGTGACGTGTCTTTTTATCCTGCAGGAATCCAGTTTGATCACCATTTCTTTATCTGTTGTTATGAGTTATTGGAAATTCAACCACGATGATTCTTTTATTAACATTGCTATAGCAATGCCATTATTCGAGTCGGTGCTGAAAACCCTATTTTAGCAAACCCCTGAACTCGTTAGGAGACCTTTAAGTTTAAATTTCGGTATGCTTCTATAAAGTTCTCTAATCAGAAGGCCTTTGAGAGACGATGTATAATGAAGAAATACTTTTATGTAATAGTTCACGTTTAGAGCAACAGTTGCTTATGGTAGAAGGTTCGATCTCAGTTAAAGCTGCCCAAAATGATTTATTGTCTTATAACGATTATTGTCTTATTACGATTATATATAAGCTCAAGGGTACTCTTATTAGGTCTATAGTAAGATCGGTTGAGGAGGGAGAGAAGAACATTAAGTATTTCTTGAATTTAGAAAAGCGAGATAAAGAAAAAAATCATATTCGTCAACTCTTAAGCTTGAATAGCCGTCTTTTAGATGACGGAAACGATATTTTGTATGAGATTCGTCGAAACGATAGCTTTTCTGCTCATTTTTACAGATACTTTTTGCACTTGGTTGGTCATCTCGTGGTCGATTCCATTAATTATGGTTCCCCTCAAAAGGTTCCCTCTCTCCAGAGCAGACCCGCGGGTTGATTACGCTCATCCCAAAGTCTGGGAAGGCTTCCTCTTTGCTTCACAATTACCGTCCTATTTCTCTTTAAAATACAGACTATAAAAATTGACGCTAAAGCTATTGCAGCCAGGTTGAATTATCCAGAAACTAATTGGTCCAAGTCAGACTGGTTGTTACCAGGGGCGTATCCAGGATTTTCTAACCCGGGTGGCGCGAATTACTACCTAAGCGGAGCGCCACCATCGGTTGGCGCGCAGCGTACAAGAAAATTTCTGGTTTTGATAGCCCCAGATCACCGGAAATGGCACTTCTCGGACTTGAAAATGACCAACCAGATGTACACTTTTGCCTGAGAAAATGAAAAATAGCAGATATTTCCGAAATCAGATATTTCGAAACCGAACACTACACAGACAGGCGTAGGAGGCGGGGGCTGCAGCCCCCCCCCCCAACCAAATTTTTCCACCTGAAAATTCGGGCAATATGCTGAGAATTTTTCGGGCACCTACTGAAAGAAAAATAAATAGCAATGATGTAGATTAAGGAAATGAATAGTTTAAAAATTTTCTCCTTGGTAATTAAAATAAAGTTCTAAGATTGGCCGACTAATTCGCCATTACTACTGTAAAAGAGAGTTTTGACATAATTGTATCTGTATGCTTTTTCTCCATCTACACAAGACATTTCGTTGTTTACATTAGCATCCGGCGGTATACTGCGCAACTTTCACGGACCGTACGTTACACGATGCCATGCGATGTAATGACCGACGCTTGCTTATATGATATTGACATTAACATGTTGAACGCGCGCGAAGCGTGCGAAAAATTTTGGTTATATTTTTCGGGCAAGTCGTTACAGCCCCCAAATCCAATTTGGCTTCAACGCCTTTGACTACACACATAGACAGTTTTGAGGCTGTTCATCCTGGAACATGCATATTCATGCTCACTGATATGATGTGATACCTGCTCTTTGCTTTACAAATTCGAACAGGCGTGTAGCGAATAATTTGCCAAGGGAGGGGCGAAACATGTTGGCAAACTATCTAAGCGTAGCGCCACCATGAGTTGGCGCGAAGCGTACAAGAAAATTTTGGCCGAAAATGCCTCCCAGATCGCTGGAAATGACACTTCCCAGGCCTTGTAAGTTGCATCTAAGCATTGTCTATTTTGAAATTACTAGCGATATCATAAAGAAAATTTGCTCGGAGGGGGGGGGGGGCGGTCGCCCCCTTCCCGAAATGCGTCATGTTCCCCGACGACTCGGTCGCTGAGTTCAAGACTAGCCACAGTTGGTTCCATAGCACAATTGTACAATTGTTTAAGGCTTCCATACACACACACGCGTTATGATAGACCATATATAGTATATATATAGATACATTAGTGAGAGAGGAAAAATGGAAACGTCAAAAATGGAGTTGTCGGTGTAAGGGGTAGGGTGAGGCGCACTTCCTCTCCGTAATCCTCGATCTGTCACTGGCTACCCTGTGTATATAATAGGGATCAGCGCTTTAATTATGACTGTTCCTCTTTCTATTCCCGCGGTCTTGGCGTTTATCTTCTACTCTCTCCTTTTCTCCTTTTTCTCTCTTTCTTCTTTTTCTTTCCCTTCCTTCCTCTCCTCCTTTTCTTTTTTCCCCCCTCTTTTTCCCTTTTTTCTTCTCTTTTTTTCTCTCCTCTTTTCCTTACCCGGGGGGCGCGCGCCCCCAACGCCCCCTGGATACGTGCCTGGTTACGGTCTTGTAACTGGATACAGCGGGGGGGGGGGGGTGAGGAGGGTAGTTATTGTACTTACATTGTAATACGTCAGCGTATTATGAAATATGATAATGAAAGAGACGAATAAGCCATTTAACCATGCAGGGAAAAAGACGGGTCTTTGGTTTTTTGCAAAGTCGTAGTCTGTGCATAGTCATTGGCGGATCCAAGTGTATAATAAGTACATGTACCTATAATTAATGGTATAGTCCGAATTGTGTGGATAGATCTGTTTGGTATTGCTCGGCATATGTATACCATGGAGCTATTAACGAAAAGCTCCATGGTATACACAATACAATTAAAAGAAAATAACAGTGTATACCTCTGGCTCCCGTCCAAGCCACCATATGTCAACTATTCAACTTCCTTTGAAAATTGTTATTGATTTCTTTTATAATTGCCCCCAAACTATGATAGAGAGGGCAAAAACGGTCCGAGTGTTCAAAATAATATCTAAACTTTATGAATATGAGTGGAACCTTCTGGCAATGTTAGAAAAGTAAAGTGGGGGGGGGGGAGGGGAATAAATATCAATCTTTAACATAATCATACGGATCAAATATTGATGTACTGTGTGCAACGGTAAATGTTTAATACTCGATATTCTTATAGCTCCTTACCCTCCCTTTACCCCTTGTTCATCTTTCAACAAAGTTTATTTGATTTACAACGGCGACAGTTAGCTTGACAAAACTGTCTGCCCATTTCAAAGCCATGGGAATGGAAGACAAAGTTCTCCCGATATCCATGCTCTTCCTTATATAGCGAATCAAATGCACATTAGCCAATTCCATCAAAGGCCATCTATGACATATTTATATATATGTATACACATATATTCTCTGAAAATTATATTTATTTCCTTAAAGTATATATTTATATATTTTCCAGGCGTACAGAATTTTTTTTTTAATAAACAAATGCATGTATATTTTTGCACAGACTACATATTTGTTATTAAGAAAATACATACTTTAAGGGAATAAATATAATATTCAGAGAATAGATATGTGTATACATAAATATGTCTAAATGTATTTTTGAAGTTAATCATGTATGTTTTTCGCAAGTACAGCATTTATATATTTGTACGTAATATATTCCGCTTTCTCACGCCATAGCCATCGCGTGTGCTATTACTGTCATATACTGCAGTGTAGGATGATTGTACGACATAGAAGCATCAACGGTGACAATCATGTTATATTAATTTCCTGTGAATTTGACTTCTCGAGTACCCCAGCCTTAAGTGGTGCAGGAATGGCCGTCCTGGTTATCTAGCTAGGAACCGGTTCGGCAAAAGGCGCTGTCTTTTCGTTTTGGTCGCCAAAGCCTGCTAGAGTCATCCGCGACTACAAGTGCGCCTTTTGTTTCAAGGCTCCCGCACTACTGGGTCTGCGACGGTTGGATCACTGTGTAAAATAGCAACTTATGCCTCAGTCCACTCCTGAGCCTTAGGTAACATTTCTATCGGAGTTGTTACAGAGTTCCAAATTCGCCAATGATTGAAAATGGTCATAAACTGAAATATAAATGGGTTTACAATTTTTTTCTTCAAACTATCGAAGTTCCAAAATTGTATCAAAAGCGTCGTCAAAGATAAATTTCTTTCCCTTTTGACTTTTAAATGTTATCTCGATCATTTTAATTTTCTTTCAGGTATTATGTACATGTGATGATACCGGTCGCGCAATTACGTATTCCTCTGAAGGCCCACCACCCCACCCCACCCAACCCCACCCCTCCAAGACTAACATTAACGGGGTTCGGCCCATCCCACTGACAGACGGAAATACTTTAAAAATATGTGTATTGTACTTAAATATATAACACATGTACAGCAAAACCTACGCAGTTCAAAATTAAACAAATTTGTTAAAAAGTGGCAAAATATATAACGCCATTTTGCATCTAAGCACCCTCCACTTTATAATAATTTCTCAAAGGGGAGAATGGGAATCCCCTCCCGTTATACTTCTCCCCTATAGGAAGGCATGGACTAATGTCTTGGCCTTGCCCCTCCCACTACACCCCCTCATAACTAAAATTGTGGCTGCACTTGTGGCTGATACTGAACACGTTATATACATGTATACGCGGCAATTGTTATGTAACGAGGGATTGCCGATTAACATTCCCAGACATTTTGTCTCCCACGCACTTTAGCGTCTATAGAATATGAAGAAAAAAAACCTGCAAAGAGCAATAGAAAATGTTAAAGAGAAGGTTAAAAAAAATTCAAAGTCAATCCAAACCACAATTTTTTGAGGTTAATTGTATTCATTATCGCAGCAGTTGTGATATAATTATAACGATCGTTGTATTTGCAATGTCTTCACTACGGTGTACATCTATATATTTTTCGTTTATGTATTTAATAAAAGAAATGGAAAAAGAGAACCCTTAGGTTCCGTTTAATTATTTTCCAGCAAATTGGAACAATTGTAAGACGTTACAGTTTTAGAGCAATATATACTTAAGTGTCTTCAGAGGGCATCCAAAGGAGGGATGCAAAGTCGTAAACAAAGGGCGTACAAAGGACATATAAAGGTTTACACTGGTATATATACAAAGGCAGCTAATGGGCATACAAAGGACATACAAAGGTTTACAGTAGTACATATACAAAGGCAGCTAATGGGCATACGACGTTATACTGTGCTTTGATACTGTGCAATTAGACAAACGTGACAAGAAAGGTCGAAAGAAGTACGCCCTATATTAAGTTACTTTCTTCATTTCTTTCCAGGTAGCATACGCTTATTAAAAGCCCCATTGACTTACACACTAAATCACAAATGTAATGTGGCCTCTAAGTCTAGATCATAGAAGTTCTCACTAGCTAATCGCTACCTATCACCGGATAGCTGACAAGTTGTCCTTTCATGGCACCTTCAATTTTCCGTACCATGACAGTGAAGTTGTTTTTGCTATGAGAGCCTGAACTTTTCGTCACTTGTAAACAAACCTCTTCACTCAGTATAGTAAACAATTTTCGTACGCTGCTTATTGGAGGCAAAAATGGGTCTAACATTTCCTTAATTGACCCAATTTTTGAACCACATGTACTTCCATTCATGTTCTTTAACATGCAAGCCAAATCAAAACCAGTTCCTGATTGATAACATATAAAAAAAAAAGACGTTCTCCTACTGCATATTGGCACTTTTATTGAGCTAGGAGAACGGATTGATAAAGACTCTTGTAGGAGTATGGCCCCATTCAGTGGACACTACTGCAAATCCCACAAAAAGTTAATCTAACACATCAACAACAATTAACAGTCAGAAATGACCATAAAGTCTATACCTTAGACGTTATAAGTTTACAAAACTAAAGTCTCCCGCTTTAGTCGAAATAAAATACACACAGCGCGCATTGTTAGACTCATGCATGGCACTTGATTATAACCGTACCGCGGTACAGACTGACGAGTTAGTTTTGTCCCGTAAGCATATAGTTGGTGGGTATAGCCAATACTTCTGTTAATATGTCCGTTTGGGGCGGAAATATACTTAATCACACACTGTTATCGGAAATACCAAGTGTACAGTGATGTATGCTGTCCCCCTGTATATAGGCCTATATAGCTATCACTTCTGCACAGCATTCAATGCGATGTTTGTGCATGATACTCTTATATTATGACGGGCACAGTAATGGTATATATCACAATATATGGATTGTTTAAAATAACGTGAGGTAATCTCCTTGCTGGTATAAAGGAATATGTTGGCAATTAATCTACAAAGTATGGCGGATCCTTGGAGGCTAACATGTATATGAACGGCTGCTTATAGTGAGTACTCTGTATCGTGGATTCACTCCCTGCAGAATATACCTACTTTTAGCCTATAGTATTCTACATAATAGCATTTACTCTGCAGAACTGCAATGGAGGACTTCAATTGCCAATGTTAACTTCATTAAAAAAACGCATGGCTATACGGTATACGTGTAAGCGCTGGAACGCATGGTACCGGTCATTTCTAGAACTTTTGGGATCACTGAGCGTCTCTTTAACGCGTGAGGAGTCGTTTTAAATGAGCGCGTGTTACAAAGTACGCAAAATGTCATATTTATGTGCCTTCGCATGTACACAAGTACACATCTTTACTGCTTAAAAGATGTTTGTCTGTGGGACTGCTGAAATAAATTGTTTTTTTCTCACCTCAGTCGGTGATAACGAGTAACAAGATTTTCCAGTTATTAGGCTGGTAGAGGAAGATATAAACTGTTAAAGAAAACTGTGGTAGACCACAAAAACAAGATGGCGGAGATTTCAGGAAACTTTTACAAATTAGTAGAAAATAGACTTGAAAATATCGAAAAAGAAGTGAAATCAACTCAGGATACAGTACGAGTAATAAGAGACCGAGCTGACGAATATGGACGACGGTGTGAGCTAGTTTCGAACAGGTTGGAAGATCTTAGCGAAGGTATGCACACCTTGAATGACACCGTTGATTGTCTAGCCGAGGGACTAATAGCGTTGCCTAATATGATCGAACCAGCTAATGCATTTAGTGGATGCAAAAGTGTTTCGTCTAGTCTCATTAATACTTATGTGACAGAATTCCAGTCAATTTATAACGAACATGTAAAGCGAGCGATGCGAAAACGTCTGGACCATTCGTTTTCTTCACAGAGTGGAGTTAACAGTCATGGGCAACGTAGTATATCTGATATTGAAGTACACGCAAGAGACTCCGTTAGGAGAAGGTTAGGCTTAAACGATGAAGAGTTACGCAGATTGGAAAGCTTTAAATTACTGTCAACAGACGGAGAAGATGCTTTTGCGGGAAAACTAGATCCAAATAATAATTCGTTAATACTAGATAAAGAAAGTACGAATTTTGATTGCCAAAATGTGATGGATTTGTTAAGCGATTTATCAATGGACGATCACGAATCTAGCCATTCCATTAGCGTTGCCATAGCAACTGTTCATGCAGCAAATGCAAAAGATGATCCATTTGAACTTGGCTACACAACTGCAGACGCTGGTCTTGCATTGCATGAAGACGATACCTAGATTCAGGAAGCCAATCAACTAGGACGATGGAAAGGGTTCAATATTCGTTGTGGGGGGGGGGGGGTAGGGGTGGGGATATGGGGTAGACTTCGAGGGCATTGTGACATGTGACTTTGATTAAAGTGATTTGTAAAGCAATATCTTAATTTACTTGCCGACAAAATGGATAAAATAAAAAAGTGAAAATTTCGAAAGAAACAAATTTGGTTAAAACTAGATCTCATAATAACCTTTTACGCCAATGCTGCGTTTTGTGTCTTCGTTTATTTATTTTTGTGTTTATTCATATGTAAGGAAACTGACCTAAAGCAATTTTCTGTTTCTCTAGTTCGTTTATCACAAACAGGACGCTTATTTGTGTTTCATTGTTTATTCAAGTACTTAGGCATTGTGTCATTCTTTTGATCCTTTTATTTCTAGAGAAAATGACGTCAGATATATATAACAATAGGCAATCGTTCTGTGGTCACTTAATCCGGTGTCTTATCTACAATTATTGGTCCAATACGTGCAATGCAAATAGGATAATTTTAACCTATGAAACGGTGAACGTGATGACCTTGGTTAAGGTACATTCCGGTGAGTGTGTTTCCTTTTGTGAAAGGCTTTTTGTGAAAGTTGTTGGTAATTTCTGCATCTATTATACATGGTTAAAACCATATCTTACCAGTAATTGATATCGTGATCTTTAGCATATTATTAAATATGGTTTATCCATATAGTTTTCATGCAGAATTTATACCAGAGTGACTGGAAAGCAAATCTAGTACAAATACCTTTGACTATCAGTTGAACTAAGCAAAGGTCATCTAGCAGTTAAACAAATTTCAGACATTTTTCGGTACCGGTATATACTATCTCGCTGAATTGTTACAAATTGATTTTAGAGAAATAATCTTTCGACATACTTATTTTCCTGAACAGTGTTTATTTTAACCCCCTCACCCAGGCTCACCAATTATACCCCTCCCCACACCCTCCCCCAAAGAAAAGCTACCTCACCACCCCTCCACTACATTGATTCATTTGACTGACTTTCGTATTGCAGTTCCATTCATACACATTTCTGCGTCGGGGAACTGTACGTTCAAAATATCAGTAAAAATATCAGGTCGCACCCATCAAAGTATGATTGGGGAGGAAGGGGAGTCCGTATAAGACTAATAAAGTACAGAGGTTATGAATAATTCTTCCTGTACTTAGGGGTATTGGTTCAACATGCTTTCTTCAACTCCATGCACTAGGAAAATACAAACAAAACGACCACGAAAGGAAATGAAAAGAAAAATTAAATTGCCTGACAGAAGCTGAATCGCGTTCCGAGAGGCAAGAGACCAAAACCTCAGTGTGCCTTGCAAAGTCAGTCTTGTCGCCTTTTCTTCTTTGTTGAAAACAGTCATATAATATACCGTATATATTTGTTGATTTATCTTACGTTACTGCTTCACATATGCATTTCCCACACCCTTTTTTTTTCTTCTCGGTCGTGAAGAAGTGGGGGCGCGAACAATATGCAGAAAAGTACGCATTTGCCGAAGTAACCAATAGACAAGCCTTCTGGTTCTGTTTCGATATTTAGCCAAAGGTGGCTTAGATCAGTGTCACGATCCAATGGCCACATTACATTGAGGCTTAATCTACATCCCTCTAAGTTAGCGAGGGTCAATTTCAGGTGAAGAAGACAATCTGAATAGTAACGAAGATTTGTTTAATAAATTTCTTAAAAGCTCTTAAGATCTCCCAATTTAATGATGGGAAATATCTACAAAAAATTGCAGAGAAACCAACTGCGATCCAGAAATGGGCCGGCAGGTTTAATCATAACCGAACAGGACTGGTCCCGTATTTTTTTATTTTGTTTTATTTCTTGACGATTATGAAGGTTAATAATTATTATGGTGACGTCATTACATTCCCGTACTAACTCACGTACTGAGATAAAAAAAGAGTTCGCATTTGCCGAAGTTACCAATAGACAAGCTTTCTGGTTCTGCTTTGATAAAAAGCCAAAGGTGTGTTAAGTCAGTGTAACGACCCAATGGCTACGTGCAGACAAATATACTTACACGATTTGAACCCTTATTGTTATCCATATTGTAAAGAACTCCACCCAGCAAATTCTTTAGAATTTTTAAAAATATTTCTAAAGAAAATATCGTATTTATTATAATTTTGAACGCTTCAATGAACATATATATATCTGGCCTCCCCCTCATATTTCATTATATATATCGTGATTGTTGTACCACAGACTATTCAAGTGGTGTAATTAAGTGTACGTACACTAACAATAGAATCGTATATGAAGAGATATGATATTATTCCGAGCTATGTAAAGTTAATTAACTTTTTGTTTGACTACAAAGAAGTGGCTTTCCTGATAATTATGGTATGCAGTATAGATTATACCTACTTTGGCTTGGAATAAATATAATCTGACTTGTCTCATTAAAAAGGAGCATAATAAGGAAAATGGTGGACTCGATTTAAATATAAGGAAACTTTTTTAATTAACTTGTGTTTAACATCATGTGGTCCAATTCTGGGTATACATGCACCTATATAATAATTGGAATTTCTAGTGGGTTGCCAAAACTTGTCTCAAATTACGATACCATAATTTTCAACAACAGGATGATTGTGGTGCATGAACCTTATACCAACTTTCACACACTGAAATGGATGTGTACAAGCTTAACGAGCCTTATCCATATATGGTGTAACAAGCATGTGGCCCAAGTCTGGGTCCACATTGATACCTTGGGCTATGTTGTAAAATACATGGGGCCCTCCTCGGGGTCCACCTTGGTACCTTGTGCTATGTTGTAATATGCATGGGGCCCACTTCGTGGACCACCTTGATAACTTGGGCTATGTTGTAACAAGCATGTGGCCCAAGTCTGGGTCCACCTTGATACCTTGGGCTATGTTGTAAAATACATAGGGCCCTCTTCGGGTTCCACCTTGGTACCTTTGGCTATGTTGTAACATGCATTGGGCCCACTTCGTGATCCACCTTGATAACTTGGGGTATGTTGTAACAAGCATGGGGCCCACGTCTGGGTCCACCTTGATACCTTGGGCTATGTTGTAAAATACATAGGGCCCCCTTCGGGTTCCACCTTGATAACTATGGATATGTTGTGACAATCACTGGGGCCCTCTTCGGGGTCCACCTTGGTACCTTTGGCTATGTTGTAACAAGCATGGGGCCAAATTCTGTGTCCATCTTGGTACCTTTGGCTATGTTGTTACATACATGGCCCATGGGGCCCTCTTCGTGGTCCACCTTGATACCAGTTGGGTTTTACAGAGGGTTAGGAAATTAGGTCTTAACAAATTAGTCCAGCATGTATTAAATAATAACGACGCACATCGGTGAGTCCGACTTAAGCTGACCTCACTTGTGCAGAGTCAAACCATCATGGAGCTTATTTCGGGAGTCCACCTTAATTGGTTGCCAGTTTTGGCGAAACAGGGGACTACCGAAGCTTGTGCACACCGACATTCGGAGAGAAATCCACGAAATGAGAAGAAATGAGTTAAATACTTAGATTACTTGACAACAGTGATGACGTTCACGTGTATTGTTAAGATTTAGTTTTCAGTTGTTTCTTTAGATTTAGTTTTCAGTTCTTTGTTTAGATTTAGTTTTTAAATGTTTGTTAAGATTTAGTTTTCAGTTGTTTCTTTCGATTTAGCTTTCAGTTGTTTGTCTAGATGTAGTTTTCCGTTGTTTGTTTAGATTTAGTTTTCAGTTGTGTGTTTAGATTCAGTTTTCAGTTGTTTGTTTACACTATTCTTGTAGTACCATATACATGCTCTTCCTTAATCGAGGCGATTTGGAACACAACATTAATCTGAAAATGTTGTAGACCATAATAATAATTCAAAACAATATTATTATAGTCTAGATTATACTTTATACAACTTTGCTTTTTGAGAAATTACCCTTTAAACATCTTTGGCTCATCGATTGCATCGGCTGGACTACTTAGTCTAGCACACAGACAGGTCAGCTTTTCAGATGTCAGACAAAAGTCAATGGAAAAACATAATCCCCCTATCGTATCTCTGTTAGACCATGGAGTTATACCATAACAACTCCCTAGTTAGACTGAAATGTTTTCAGCTATATGCACATTACAAGGGGTAAGTCTGGTTGTGGGGATATAAAGTGAATTTGGGCTTCCTGATTAAAATGTAGGACCGAAGAGACATATTTCCCAGACCGTTCGACATCTGCAGTTATTTTAGTTGGAATTGATGAATCGAAACCCGCAATTGTGACATATTTGTTGTCATGAAATAAGGTGTTTGATAAATAGTATAGGCTGCACCTTTGAAGGTGAATTTTGTGCATGTGATAAATAACTTGTTGATGGTTTGACGACACCATGAAATATCCACATACACACAATTGAATGAAGCTCAACTTTAAGGAATTGATAATGTAGACATTGAAACCATTTGGCTGATTCTAATTAAATAATGATAAAAATTGTTTCGATCAATACATAATATTTTGTGTCCCACGGATTTAATAAAACTGTTTGGTTGTGGTTTTTGTTTCTTTCTCTGGTTGTCATTCGCAAACTTTTCCATTTAAAGTGCTAATTGATAGTTCTTGCTGAATTGCAATGTTTTGTGAATTAAAGTAGCCGATTTTGTTTTTGTTTTCGATGCACCTTACATGCAATTTCCCCATCACGGTATAGAGTATATGGTATAGAGTATATGGTATAGAGTATATGGTCCACAAGTTTGCAACAAATCAAACAGGATTTGCTGAGGCTGCTCTAAGATATGTAAACCATGAGAGGCAGAGATTTGACCAGATATGCATGGAGTGATAATCAATTATGGACCTCTTTATTGACCGTCCATTTCTGTTGTCATTGACACTGGAGGTGGGAAAATAATAATAGTGGAAAACAGTCGATAAGCCGCCTTCTTTAGTGACGTAAATGTTTACTCTCTCTTGAGGATTTGAATGATACTTCGATTTGATTTGTTCTTTAAATAGGTAACAAAGATGAGGTCTATACACGGACCAAAATGGACATAGTAAGCTAGTATATAAAAGAAGGGAGTCTGCAATAATCTTCAACGGGAGTCACTGTCATAGAGAAGGATATAGTAAGCTAGTATATAAAAGAAGGGAGTCTGTAATAATCTTCAACGGGAGTCACTGTCATAGAGAAGGATATAGTAAGCTAGTATATAAAAGAAGGGAGTCTGCAATAATCTTTAATGGGATTCACTGTCATAGAGAAGGATCATGACAAGGGATCATGTTGGATCAAGCAGTTAACAAAGGATCGCAGTATTTAAACCTCTGCCGACATTCACTGCTTCAGTTCAACACAGACAGTGGCGGCAGAACCGGGCCAACGGGTCCGTCACGTGCTCCCTACCCAGCATTGGAAATATGCCTTTTGTTAATAAACTCCCCTCTTCACTTTTGTATTAATTAGAAATTGGTATTTTATTATTTTAATAGTGCTCTTTTGGTGAGAAATTTTGAAATACTGATGGTTTTAGAACGGAATGTGTATAGATAAATTTAGTTTGTCTGAAATATGTGTGGTAACTTTTTTTCTTGGTTTTCCCTCTAGTAAAATTCTTTCTTTCTACGTCTTGTCCCAGCCATGAACCCCTGATTCCGCCGCTCTGCGGGTTACATGCAGTAAAGTCTCAGTGGCGGAACAGTATAGACACCGTTTTGGTGATCGTTACGTCATGCGTGTTGATATGACTATCAAAACAACTTACTTAATAGGCCTAACAAAATACAAAGATGCAACGAATTCTGAAATTGTTATCAAACAAATCAGGTTAACATGTTATCTATTAAAAATCTGTTCATTTCACACTTCGTCAAGTTCCAAAAGATTATGAATCTAATAACACAATTATGCCTAATAAAAGATAAAAATGCAACGAAGCCTGAATTTTTTATCAAACAAATATGGTTAAAGCATATCTTGAACAAAAATTGTTAATTTCACACTTGGTCAAGTTGTAAAAGATTATGAATTGATAATATGGAAAATAAGCACAATAAATCTGATTGAAATCAACAAAAGAACTGAAATCTATAGTGGTTTATGTTAAGATTTGTTAAGACCGCAATTTTTGGATTTAATTATCTATTTTGGTTGCCTTTGTTTCTTTATTTCTTTGTTCAGTTTATTTTTCTGCTTGTCTTCAAAGGTCACATAATATTCGATTAATATCAATAATGCGTTATTGTTATTACTGAAGCAACCACAAAGTCAACTGTTGAAGTAAGTAAATATTATGAGAATGGTGTAACCTAATGGAAAATTGTATAATCATGGTTTTGAATAATCATGGAAATTGGAAAGACCGTGACAACGCTGTTTTGCGAACGTTAGTCGTTCCGCAGTCGTTTGTTCCGTGGAGCGGAAGAAGAAGTTACACGTTAGTAGATTATGAAAAGGCCCTTGCAAGCTTCAGTGATGAGAAACAGTACCGTTTGATAGAAGAGTTTGGAACTCCAACGGGGATAATCTGTCCCTCTCACCCATGGTAAACATGATAAGCCAAAGTAGACCTCATATTCCGAATCAGAGCCTCAAGGAGTACCAGAATAAGTGTATTTCATGCTTTTTGGTACCAGCCCCCTCCCTCCCCACTCTCACGGGATAACCGGTCCCCCTCACCCATAGGAAACCTGATGAGCACAAATAGACCTCATATTCCGAATCAGCGCCCTAATGAGGACCAGACCAGGTGTATTTCAACCTTGTTGGTCCCATTCCGGCCTCCTCTCCACACCCCCACGTTGGTTATCCGCCCCACGCACAAATGGTAAACCTGATATGGAAAAACAGCCCTCATATTCCGAATCAGAGCCTCAAGGAGTACCAGAATAAGTGTATTTCAGGCTTTTTGGTACCAACCCCGTCCCCTCCCCCACACTCACGAGAATAATCGTTCTCCCTCACCCAGTTGACACCTGATGAGCACAAATAGACCTCATATTCCGAATCAGCGCCCTAAGGAGGACCAGACCAGGTGTATTTCAACCTTGCTGGTCCCATTCCGGCCTCCTCTCCACACCCCCACGTTGGTTATTCGCCCGACGCACCCATAGTAAACCTGATATGGAAAAACAGCCCTCAGATTCTGAATCAGAGCCTCAAGGAGTACCAGAATAGGTGTAGTTCTGGCTTTTTGGTACCCGCCTCGTCCTCTCCCCCACACTCATGGGGATAACCGGTCCCCCTCACCCATGGGAATCCTAATGAACCAAAATAGACCTAATATTCCGAACCAGCGCCCCAAGGAGTACCAGATGAGGTGTAGCTTGTTTGTGTTTCGAGACACACCCCCTGTGTCCCTGCCCTCTCCCTAGTTTCGAGACACACCCCCTGTGTCCCTGCCCTCTCCCTAGTTGTTTTGCCCCTCACGCCCACACACAACACCTAATTAAAAATAAACTTCAGATTCGTAATCATCGTGTCGAGAACTACCAGGAGAGATACACATTTCCCGTCTTTGCGAAAAATATATTTTCTCCTAAAAAAAACCTAAGAGCATATAATCTTAATTTCTCCCATTGAGTTTAGTAGTGCAACCAAGGAACAAGTATGATGAGCTGTGTACTAAACTAAAAGGTCCAGTCACTTTAACTAATGAACGTGAACTGTTTAAAGGGTCATTCCCAAAAAAAATTAATGTGCTATATAACCCTATAGCTAGACCGAGAGCAGTGGTTTCTAACGGTCCACGGCATATCAAAGTTCATTTTGGTCCTGAAGTTATCAAAACAGAATAGAGGGTATATTTTTGGGTAATCTCAAACAAAGTTCTTAAGAATCACTCAGTTTCTGAAACTACTTATAATGTGACCATATTGACAATGGTCTACTTTGGTTTTCTTGCAAAAGTGATATTGATTGAATTTTATGTATATTAAAATGTATTTTATGGTCTTGCTGGCTTGTATGTCTCTGGCATTGCAACGAATATAATGATTGTTTTGGTGTAGGTTGTGTAAATCTTTGCCAACACAATTATGTCAAACAATGAGTTTAATTAAGTTCCTGCAAACCCTTGTGAACCGCATGATTGTTTGAATGTTTTGCTTGGCTAACCACAAATAACCCATTACAATAAAATTCATTCCACCTTCAGTGTGATAAGAAGAAAAAAGACGGCTTTTAAGGAATTCGATGGCGCTATTTTGAAACAGGGTGTTTTTTTATATTATAAAATAATTATATGGCTTTTAAAGGCATCCGTAGATTCACTTTTAGGAGAATAGCGTCTCATCAGGCCACGTATTCAGTTGACGGTGGCTGCAAGCATGCCGGTCGCAGAGAGTGTCCCCACCTCGGGCCAAAGGCAAGGATTCACGCACGCCACCTAGTACGCTTCTGGTCGATTTGACCGACCCTCTGCGCATCCTCCCGGGTTGTTTTGCGACAACAAGGGAGACATGGTACTAGTCCAGTCAATCTATGACCAAAAATGTCTCAACCTTAAACAAATTGCAACAGAATGTTTTTTAGCAGTTTTAGACTGATAAGTGTCTTATAAACATCATATCCAAAATCGACATTGATCCTGGTTGCTTAACCCAAACAAAATGGCGTCTTAATACAAAATGGCGGATTGATTATTTTTTCAATAAATATTCTAATATATTGCGATTAAAGAAATTAATTACAATAAAAGCCTAATCAAATCATACGGCGGTACCTTTAAATAGTGAACAATGGTTGTAAATTAGATAGTGAAGAATCCGTCAGTCCTTTCCTCGTCGCCATGTGATCATAAGTTAAGAGAGGACTATGTACGTTCCGGTTTATGTTTTGTAACTTCTTCCTTATATAATTAGGGTTAGGGTTAGGGTT
>JAIPMN010012535.1:0-27582 GCA_020650975.1 Apostichopus californicus
TTAGTGCTAATATAGATATAGTGCACTGGGCGGGAGAAGAGGGCAGCCCACAGCTTATTTATTTACTGATCGTGTTCCAATAACCAGGTTTTGTTCTAAAGTAAGATAAGCAAAGCCACAGGATACTAAACATCAAGATTATGGTCTGAGTTGATAATTCAACTTGATCATTACACTCCCCGAATGGCTGTAACCACCGGTCTGCTATTTTGAATTGTTGTTAAACTGACTTAACACAAAAAGTTAACCTATCTACACAGAAATGTACATATACACCTATTAGTTTATTGATAATTCCCCAACTATATTACACATCCTGAAATATCCACTGCGACCAACCGTAGACAATGCAAGTGGACAAAGTAAAGATAATAAGTTCAGAAGAAATAGTTAACAATATTCCATTTGGTTGAAACATTCATGAACAATGCATTGTGGGCCTTTCACTAACCAAATGTCAACTGGATGCTCAGTCAGCAACTTAGACATAACTTAAAAAATAAAAGACAAACCTTTTCGATAAACAACAAGAAATACTATGGCAATAAGAAGTACAATAATAACTGCTGAAATAGCCACAATGATAGCAACTCTTGTTGTTGAAGGAGGTTGATCAACTGTGTACAAGAAAAATACAGAAATATTCAATGTGTCACTGATACAGTACAATATAACATTAATGTAAAGTTAACATGTGATTGACAGCCTTGAATCTTTTTCAATATCACTGAGCTATTCAAACAACAAATCAAATGATTGAGATCTTTCTAAAGTACAAGCTAACGTAAAGAACTTAAAACCAAATTTTGAAATATATGAATGAAACTGAATGACATAAACATTCAAGATGCTCAATACCTGTTTCTTTTACATCTGCCATCATTCACCAGTTTCTGATGTCAGTTTCAAAATACATAATGACAGCCTTAATGACTTTAATTAGGTCATTACTAGTAAAGAATAACGACACACTGTAAACCCAGAATAGCTTAACTGAGGCCAACAGGGCAAATGCAAATAACACTAATCTCATCTCTATAAACAGACTGGGCTGAAAAAACCCAAGTTATCATCATCTAAATACAACTAGATTATTAAAACTTCAAGTTGATCACCAGTTGTGCAATATGCTTGAGTTACTGCCAGTAATTCAATTTTCTAATAAAGCAAATGTACAATCAGATGTACCACAACTAATCAGTAATCCAGCTTTCTTGCTTCTCACATATTTGCCCAAATTTAATTGAATATAAACTGTCCACACTAATACTTTTTCGTTATCAATCACTTTTAAGAAGCAATTTTCTCTCATCACAAATGCACTGTCCTTGAAACAACACATATTTCAAATCATCAATCGATGGTATATCATTTTATACGAGCTATTGTCATGTAATTTTGCTAATAGGATTGCAAATTATTCCTTACCATGAAATGGTTCCAGTTTCTTTTCTTCTGATGTACCTGTTCCCACTTCATTAGATGCACTACATGAAACTATCGCTGCATCGGTTGACGGTAATAACACTTCCTCCGCTTCTCGATAGAGGGAGGCATCCACCCATATTTTATAACCGCTCACTGCTGGATTTGCGTCACAGGCACAAATGACTCGAAACTGATTGCTTGCTTCATTGGTAACCAGTATTCTACAAGAAGGTGCATCTGTGAAAAAATTACAAAGCCATTAATTAATGTACACATAAAACACAACATTACAGACATGATGGTGCTCGTGTAGCAGAATGATAGCACCAGCACTTGAACAACATGCAAGTATGAGTACAAGGCTCTAAGGAGTATGAGTACTTGCTATTATTAAATACATATTCTAGATGCCAAAATACACAGAGTACTAGTACAAATCCACAATGCTGAGTAGAAGTACAGGTTAATATGCTAGAATATGAGTGCCAGTATGCGACTCACTAAAAGACTGCGGTAAAATCATTTGTTTCCCTCCAATATATTAATTACATTTTATAATGATATAAATACAAGTACAAGTACAACTGTGAGTACAAGGCTGTAAGGAGTATGGGTACTGAATATATATGGTACTTATTCTAGATTCCAAAATACCCAGAGTACTAGTACAAATCTACAAGTACAGGTTACTATGCTAGAATATGAGTGCAAGTATGCGACTCACTACAACTCTGCGATAAAAACATTTGTTTCTCTCAAATATAGCAATTACAATTTGCTTTCAATAGGTATAACAATAGAAACAAGATCATTAACTGCGGCATTTTCTTGTAGTGTTGAGTTTTTTCTAGACAATTAGGATGAGTTACCAAAAAAGGGATATTAAACCTTTACCCAGCCCTACCCCAAGCTTCAAAAGTTACAAATGACAAAAAAAATGTTTTTCTTTTAAAAGCATTTGGACTTCATTGTATGTCTAACTGCCATCTGATGTCCTCCCAATATGGCACTATATCTACTCATATTAACCTATAAAAAGATCTATTTTTGCTGTTTCCTTGGAATTTGAAGCTTCTGGTTGGTGGTATCAAGAAACTAATTGACTAAGTGGATAATTAATGAATAAATATGGGAAATATACTTTTGAATCCAAATGTTTCATTGTCACATGCAGCTATTATTGGTGTATTACTTTTCCTGCCAAGCCTTTGATCATGATGATTTGTGATACTTCTGTTTGCAATTAACTAGAATATGACATCAACTCTAAATATTAACAAAGTTAACACCTGGTACAACCCCCCATCCACTGACAATACACATCATCAGCATGGTCTGGATTGCAGTTCCAATTATTCTTTAATTTCTATCATAATTACTATTAACTCATCCTAACACCTGACATTAACACTAGTATGAACTAGCTAGCTTGGAATTATGTCCCATGGTATCACATGTCAGTACATCAAACTGGTCTGTAGTTTTATGTTCTGGTTAAATTATTCTCTCATCTATTTGATGTAGTTTTAAACTTATAATCACTTTTACACTCGCAACACTCAAAACCAAGGTGGACTGTTAGTTTTTGTCCGTCCCCTGGTAAAATAGACTTTATATTTGGTTTGCAGTTTAACCTATTTGATGTTATATCCCATATTGAGTATTAGGTACTTACACATGACATTTATACTAATAATAGTATGTTTGCTTGGTATGACCTCCTGTCCACTGGTAATACATGATAATGTTGCATCATCTCTGTTTGGTATGTAATTTATCATACTGCTGATTATTCTCTCATCTTCTCTCGACATATCCGTAGTCACCCCTGCGGTCTTCTCCTCTCCGTTTACCTGCCATCTCAATGAGACTGTTGGCTTCCCTTCTGCAGCCACACACTGGATCTGAACTTCCTCGGTAAATACAACATTAATGGATTCATTCAGCTTGACCCCATCTTTCTTTAACATCAACTGTGGAGGAACTGTGGGAATGGAATATAAGCAATAAACAAGGTAAAAAACAACTCCTATCAACCTAAGAGAACAGACCAACTTACTGTAGAGCATCAACGGTACTATAGCTCAACTCTGGTAACTACTGCATAAACAAATACAGTATCTAATAGATGACACTTTAGCGCGGAAGACATCATTTCTGATCAGTTTGAGCTTTAAACTGATGGTAACTGCTAACTTTTTGCAAAATCTTCTTATTTTGGAGTAAAACATTTGTCTGATCAGGTTTCCCACATAACTGAGGTAACATCAACTGTACAGTATCACTGACCCAGCTTCTTGTGGTCACTATGACCTGGTATCAATCACAATACTCCAAAGCCAAAGACATGATTTTCTAGTTTTGACCTCTTTGACCACAAATGACCTTTATGTGAAGAATTTAGTACAAACATTATGACCCACCATCTGCTAATTACTTTGACCAGTTTGATCAAAATAGCAACATAAACCTTGAGAGCTAGAAGTCCTCCTAGGAGGAGGCTTTAATGTTATAGCACACATACAGTACTTATGGAATAGAGATATAGGACTGTGATAAAAAGTACAGCATTCTAGTCCTGCAGTACCAGAATTAATTCCTTCTCTGGCACTAGATTTGTCACTTCTCAAGCTCGCAAGAACACGATGATGATTAAGTTGTTAATATCATAGCTACTTTTCTCCATTGCATTATATCTCAATGCATACATCTGGTTATTTCACCAACAGAATTCTGATATGGACTAAATAACCTTCTATTTTCTGAATTTCACAGCACCAGTAGTTATCTTCATAATCTTTAACGTTTAAGCATCGAAAATGGTGGTAGCTGCTAACATCTATGATAGATCTCTCAGGACTTTTCCTCTTGGATAAATTATCGAGTGGAAAGCCATCCCTATGATATTTGTTCGACTCCTCTGCCATATCAGAGAATAATATTTTAATTGTAGCTCACTGAAAATTAAAGGCACTATCATAGATGACCTTACAAGAGATCACATGCTAATTAACTTGTCATCTTACTTTCTACCGTCACGTGGGCTTGTAATTTGTTGATGCCGTTTTCTTGACAAGTATATATTCCATCTTCATTCACATTCTGTACTGTCAATACCATCTCATCCTGGTTCCCCTGACTATGTACCTGCAGCTCATATTGATTGCTGAACTGTTCAAACACACCAAAACCTTTAGCGAATGATATGTCCCTTTGTGTTGATGTGCCAAACAGCCATATTGTTGCTGAAACATCTGTGACATAACATGTCAAGTTCACAGGGCTGCCCTGTACAATGTCTATAGGGAAAGGAAAGAAAGTCCTATATTAAATATTTTCATTTTTTTTAATCAATTTCTCTCATTTAAATTCAGTACTCACACAATGAAATGTTACTGAAACTTCATGTTACCAGCATTCACTTAAAATAATAACAGATGTACACAAATATGCATGCCACCTAATTATCTAAAGTTTAAGTCAAAACAACCTAATATGAAATTAATAATCAAGGAGATTAGAAGTAACTGTCTTTCACTAATTATTTTCTGGCATTAACCTACCCTTACACTCCACCAAACTATAAAGAGTTAGTAGTAATCCTACGGTGATCCTCTTGATTGGTGCCATGTTTCATGTTGATCATTATCCCTGCAAAAGATGAAATATGCAGATTAATGATTTTTGCTGCTAAAACTTGGCAATCCTTACTGAGGGAAAATATTAAATATTAGTGCTAATATAGATATAGTGCACTGGGCGGGAGAAGAGGGCAGCCCACAGCTTATTTATTTACTGATCGTGTTCCAATAACCAGGTTTTGTTCTAAAGTAAGATAAACTGGACATACTCTTTATCTGCATAATGTTGTTGGGCATAGCATTCTAGTGTTCAATGGCAGTGATTGTATTGGCTACCCTTGGTATACTGTGCCTGTGAACAACACCCAGTCTGCTGAAATTCAAATTCAGATACTTTGGAATAGTGACATTAAAAATCTTAAAAACTAAATTTAGTTTTCCAGGTGAAGCAAGAGTTTGCTGTCAACCAACCACTTTCACTCTTTACACAACCTGTTGTTGTATCGGATACAATTAGTGCACTGTAGTCAGCATAAAGGCATATATCATTTCACACTTATTGGCATATATCTTTAACAATGCAGTTCTCGAGAAACAGAAGGGCCCCAAAAATACTGCCTGCAGTACTCCAAACAGAAGGGGCCCAAAAATACTGCCCTGAGATACTTAAAGGCATTGAAGACTCGCCCCAAACCGCATGCAACCATCTGAAAAAGTTAACTTTCCGTTGCTTACAAGTGACGTTTTGTTCTGTCGCTACAAAATGCAGACAGTAATGAAACGTGATACCTTGTTATCTTATATATAGACCTGAGATGTCCATCGCTGCCATTTACACTGTGTTGTCGATATTGACCATAGCTGCATGTACTGACTGTGCACTAGTGTCTAATTACCAAACGGTAGCAAGCTGAGTGTGTATTTTCTGGGACAAATGGTTGTGTCTAACACTTCTGTTACACCTCATTCGAAACTAGGTCAGATTACCGGCAGGAGACGTTTCTTTGTCTTCACACTTTGTCTGAGTCTTCACACCCTTTAAGGATTTGATCAATGATATCTATCAAGGAAATATCCAAATCACTCAACTGTATGCATTTTGTATGTGTAGTTCCTCAGAAATGTAATGATCTCAAAATAATTATTGTTCTGTTGTAATTGAGCAGAATTTGACCACAAAATGGCTGCCGTAAATTTCATAATTTAAAATGAAAGTCGAACTACGACATATCACAAAAGTTTGTGTTTAGATATGAAATGAACCAAACACTGATTATCTGTAACTAATTTACCCTTATTACAATAAACTTATTCTAACGCAATCACTACATTATAGGCTATACTACGGTCATGACATTAGCTAGGCATCGACAATGTACTTAGTCTAATGAACAGTTACTGTGTTAGCCTAAGAACAAAGTTAGCTAGCCTCGCTTAGCCCTGACAGTCATACATGTAAATTACCCAGGTGCCGTACCTGTAGGTAGTAGTAAATAGCTGTTGTTGTAATGGAACTGGCAAAGGAATGTGCTCAAATTGGAGTATATCCGGCAAAAAGTGTATTGTCATTCTCAAAAAGCCCGGTGTGTGTGTGTAGTCTGTAATAGCTCCCAAAGTATGGAACGCCAAAAGGACCACGGTGACATGTACCTACTACTAACTTGAAGTGTACTACTACTACTTCGAAGTGTACTACATCTAAAATGAAAGTAGTACGTGACATTTTAGATATAGTACACTTCGAATTAGTAGTAGTATGCGACATTTAAGATGTAGTACACTTCAAATTAGTAGTAGTATGGACACTTCGAAGTTTGGACACCTAAGCCTTAAAACACCCCAAAACTAGATCTTCTGGTATAAATAACCTGAAAATCCTTTTGGCGTTCCATAGGTCTCGCCATGATGAACCCCGTGCACGGTAATCGGGGATTTCCCTTCTGTAACTGTAATTCTATGCCTATAGGCGTTGTAAAATTCGTAAATCTTGGGGAAATATTTCAAATCTACAGGACCTTATTATCCACAGTGATCTCTTCACGCAATGCAAAATCAATTGACTTGTTTTTGGTCATCCGTTACTCCGCCAACACACCACCAACGTTTGGCTAAAGCCGAATAATTTCCACGTAAGTCTTTGTCAATTCTAGCAAGGCTTGTTCCTAGCATAGGCCTAACCGCGTTCAAAAAAACTTACACAGATTGTTCATACGAGTGTAACGCATATGGCCAGCTAATGCCAAGCCCATAATAAATTAGCACAGACTTAGCGTAGTGCTTACGATATTATCATTTCGGGTAAAAAGTTCGAGATAAGCACCGTATGTGACTTGATTCCAACAATATGTAGCCTTCATGCACCTACACATTAGTATAGTAAATTGGCTCCATAATTGACACACCTTCTCAATTGACGCACCTTCAAGCAACTATATATACAGCAGGCAACCTAAACTTTTTTTCAACAAAGCAGAGTTACATACTTAATGGGTTTTAATCCACCCCCCCCCCCAGGTTTTACGTATACATGTTTGACATTTGGAAAACTTACTCCCTAAAAATAACCAAATTTATCTCAACATAATACCACTGCTCTCTGGGACATGAGCTTAATTAAGAGTCTCAAAGCATTTATAGCAAAGTGCATCCCGCAGAGTCAATGGATGTATACTAACAGTTAGCTTTTCGCCGTACAGTATTTTTCATTTCATTACCGACGGTAGCAAGCTGTGTTTGTATTTTCTGGGTTTGATGGTGGTGTCTAACACTTCTGGTACACCTCATTCGAAACTAGGTCAGATTACCGGCATTAGACATTTCTTTTTGCGCGAGTCTTCACACCCTTTAAATAATATGAACGAATTTATGTACTTACTTTTCTGTAACATAGCCAAAATGTCTGGGCTACCAAAATCAATGATTTCTTTACAAACATTTCCATACCTTGTCAGAGGCCTGTCTCAATCCACTGGCAAACTTGAAACTGATTCTGATGCCTTCAAGAATTATTTAAACTAGAAGGGTATTTTTCCTCATTTTTTGTTCAAACTGTCAAGGGTACCAAGGGTTTATAAATGATGGGCAAGATCAACTGACTCACATAACTAATTATCTATCCATTTGACACTAGTTTAGTTCCTACTGATTTCAAATCCATGCCTGACATGTGTATTGCAGGGCAGTATTCTTGGGCCCCTTCTGTTTGAAGTACCGCAGGTCAGTATTTTTTGGCCCCTTTTGTTTGGAGTACCCCAGGTTGTGAAAAAAAATAGCTGTACACGTGAAAACCTGAGAGAGCAAACTGGCCTTGTGTGTGTTGTTAATGTTATTACGGTACTTTCTAGAACGACCATTTGCGTCTTTTAGGGTCAACATACTTTCACACAGGATTTCACCATGCCATTGATCGATGTACATGACATACGGGTGATATATGTCGCAAATATAAACTGAGAAAACGAATTGACGACACTATCATGAGTTCATGACTATTGGCCTACTACTATAATTATGTTGAACACATTATTCATGCCCAAAACATCGTTAATTCTCTGTTCTTTATTGATAGTTTGCAGTACATTACTCAGTTCTTTACATATTTTTAAATAATTTTCATGTTTAAAAATGTATTTGAATTTTTTTTTTAAATTTTCCGTTTACACGGTTTGTGATTTTCTAAACGGATAGTGCATTTGCGGCCGGTTAAACGGTTAACTGTTTAAACGGTCACACCCTTAGTAGGAGTATTTCATTATCAAGTACAGTATGTAGGAGTATTTCATTATCATATATGTAGGAGTATTTCATTATCAAGTATGTAGGAGTATTTCATTATCAAGTATGTAGGAGTATTTCATTATCTTGCTCTCATTGCATTCATTATCCACATTTGACATGACAAATTATTGTGCAATACATTTTATAAATTAATATTTAAGCTCTTGAAATATATCTAGAACGAGCTGTCGAGATGCAAACTGGATAAATGTTCCAATCACTTTGTCTGTCCTACTGTATATATTTTTGTTTGTTTTAAATTTTGATTTCGGTATCCCTTTAAGTTGCAACAGCAATTCAGTTGAGAAAACTGAATATCTAGCATTTTATATGACTGACAACTGGCAGTAAATTGATATATCTGCTCATTGAAAGAAGTAAGTTTCCCACAATTCTTTATTAAAGTTTTAAATATTTTATTCTTTGAAGTTGATTATTGCTCCAATTACTTTTTCATTAATGTTCAGTTTATACTAAATTCAAATCAAAGTATCGACTTGAGCAAGCTGTTTATTTACAACTATTAGTAGCAAGTTAACTGTGCAAATAATATGGAGTACGTACAGGTGTGAATAGTGTTAGTTCCAGCCTTGCAGACAATGGTTGCGCTAATATGCAATGACCAGTTTTGTAACAAAATTATGTTCCTGATGTATGCAGCTCATGATTGGGGGGTGCGGACTGGGGGAGTGGGGATTTTAATTGCTTTGTAATTTCCTTTTTCAGCTTTCAAAAGGGCACTAAGGCAGTTTTCCAAAATTTGGAAGGTCAACAACCCTTAAAGAAAACATTTTAATTGTTTGTAAACAGTAAATATTTCTGTATAGCTTTATGTTTCCTGCTGCTTAGCTTTTATCCGGCACAAATATTTCTGGAAAATTTTGAGGTCCTTGTTGACACTTGATTAAAGGGACAAAGCAGTTGTTGCCATGGTAAGGGATGAATGTAAGGGCATTATGGCAAGTAAAGGGGCACCAATAGCGATTGAAAATATCACGTTTTGCATTTGACTTACAAACAAGAGACAGGCAGCATAGCTTGCATCAAAAATGAAACCTCATTCACTTTTGGTACCTGCTTCAACGATTTTAAAGTATTGTTAAGTATTGAACAAGAGAAAGCCGTAGTAGCTCAAGTTTATTCAGTTTGACTCTTTAACTGTTTTCCCCTCTTTTTTCTTCAACAGATGAATTGATTGCTAATCACAGACATACATTTAATCATTGAAACTCAGTGAAACGCTGTTATCAAGGAAATGGATTTGATAAACTTCAACCTTGTAAGTCTTTATCCTGTAACGGGCATGTGTAGATGTACACTTGCTAGTACTAGAACATCTAACAAAGGAAAAAAGGTGCAATTTTACACACTTTAATATGCAGAAGGACATGACTAACTTTTCCTCTGTCTCCCCCTTCCCCCCTTGTTCCCTCTCCCCCCCCCCATCACTCCTCTTCTCACAGCTCTCTTCCACCCCGTTTTTTTTTCTTCTCAAACACCTTTCTGTCTTTTTCCTCCTCCAGTTTATTCCCTACCCCGTTCCTTTAATCCTCCCTTTGTCCCTCCACTGTTTATCTCCTACCTCTCCTCTTCCCCTGCTGTTTCTTCTTTCCATCCCTTGTCTACTAATCCCCTTACATGTATCTCATTGTGTTCACCGTGCTCATTAACCTGCCTGTATTCTGTGCATGTTTTTGTCCCTTCTGTTACTGTTACTTGTCATTTAGCCTCTGAAGAAGATCCTGCTAGGATCGAAACGTCAGGCCAACTTACTTTTACACACTTTAATATGTACTGTACAACATGTTCAATGCTACGCCCTTCATAATAAATGTAACCAGCAGTATGGTGAAAGCTTTAATAACAAAATGTCTACAGACAGGTTGACGGTGGACACGAATGCATGAGTCGGATATCGTTGTTCCGTGTTCAAAGTCAAATGTGTTTCTTGTTTCCTGATTGGTCAAAATTGGACTGACTGAAGGTGAATTTTTGCACCTTCAAAGCTTGAAGTATTGTTTGAAAATAAAATTGAAATGATTGTAAATGACCACAGCAGGAATTAATTCACATTTGATGTACATATAAGTTGATGGGTTCTGTTTCTTGTTTTACAATTGACTGAAAATGGCATTGTTCTGTACATTCAAAAACTGCTATATCTCTTTATTTGTGTAGCAGTTTGCCTATTTAATAGCATTCACTTAATAAACTATTGCTTGCATCTATGCTACCCTACCTGGTCTCATCTGATCTCAAAAGGACACCAAATTCTAATTGAAGAGAGGAGGGAGAAAGGAGAGTGGGAGTTGCGGGGGGGGGGGTGGGGGTTTGGAAGATGAGGGGGCATGGAAGTAGGATACTGCTAAGATGCCCATGTCTGCAGAATAATTTGAGGGCATTTTTCCAGAATATTTATCGTTTGTTTTTTAAGAGGTGTTGACAAGGTATCTCAAAGTAGGGGAATATTGATTGTGTTCATATGCTTTTATATTGTCTTACAGATGAGAAATTTCTGGGAACTATCTCTGTTTGTGCTGTTGCTATTGGTAACAGAGTCGTATTCCGTAGGTAAGTGATGCTCTGGTGGTATTACGAGATACTGTCTGTAATGTGAAATTTAAGCAAAGTTCTCATGTACCTTTAATACTCATCTCCTTCTACCCGGAGACTCAATCACAGCTTATAGCGTATATACTACAAATTCATAGATTTTCAGCATATTAAGCAAAAACGAAAATGGTTTCTGAAACTTATCTTAGAAATTTGGTAATAAAAGTGAAAGTTCAAGTAATGTAAGGGTAAGGTGTCAGCATCCGAGTGTTAACCAGTTTGTTTTCTCTCAAAGTGGAAAATGAAATGCAAGCTTCAAAAATCATACTTTTAAGCATATTTATATCCAGCCATGGAAGTTGCAAAGTGAGCCAAACATCTGTTCTTTGTGAAAGTTACATTTGGGTCAATCCATGCGAAATCAACAGATTTTTGGGTCGATTCCACGTCGACCCTCTCAGAATCGCCTGAAATTGATATGGTGTCTTGCCACATGTCTCAAAGGATGAAATTGGGCAAAAAAACTTTTGAAAACTTTTTGGTTGCTAGGATACCACGCCTAGCAACCAAATCCAGATTGCATATTAAGAGCCCTAAATTTGTGTCAAGTTTGGAGGCATCTTTTGCATAAATGTAAAGTATTTTATGTCTGATATTGCAGATATTGTGGAAGACGTGACCAGTCTTGGAATTTAGCTAATTTTGCGCAAAATTTACGGTCTCAATGTTTCGTAACAAGTAATTAAAATGGCAGAAAATGAAATGGCCTTTTCTGGCCCTACTTTGAGTGTGCTTTATATTCACAAGCAAAGGCATGTTTGAGTTTTAAT
This sequence comes from Apostichopus californicus, assembly GCA_020650975.1. Taxonomy (NCBI): domain Eukaryota; kingdom Metazoa; phylum Echinodermata; class Holothuroidea; order Aspidochirotida; family Stichopodidae; genus Apostichopus; species Apostichopus californicus. Next base: position 12,170 of record JAIPMN010012535.1, read on the forward strand.
TTGCATAGGATCCTTGTCCAGTGGTAGTTGTACGGGAAAAGTGCCAAAACAAAGTCAAGGGGGTCGTACGTTTTACGAACAGTGCCCTCAAACTTAAGAAATCTCACTTCTGGCCCTAATTGGACGTGTAGGCTACTGTTGATTTGGCATGGATTGACCCATTTTAGTGTGTGTGTGTGACGCAATTGAAAAGTTGAAGAAATTTAGTTGAGATATGAGTATGTATGTATTTTAACATGTGAAGGAACTTCAAATATATAAAATTCCATTTAAATATTATATATGGTTCATGTTAATCTCATTGAATTTCCTTCAAAGGTCTCAGTGAAATAAAAATATGCCATAATATGTTGGCAGGGTACATTTGATCTTATGATTTTCCATATTCATAACTACACACATAGCTCCATTATGTAATTTGGTGTACCATATCAGTTGAAGAAGTTGAACTCAAAACCTGTATTAGACAAGAATTGAAGAAAACGAGAAGCAAAGAATTATCTACTGTAACACACAGAAAAAGAAACAAGGGCCATGAAAATGCAAATTAGGAATCAGACATTTGTTCCAGGAACCTATCAGAGTCAGTTGAAGACATGCCATGACTGTAAACAGTACACTGGGACTTGAGAACAGAAATGGTGGAATATCTTTGCTTCCGACGAGTAGTAATCAACTGTATACTAACTGGGGATGGTCTTGTTTCTACAGAGGGCGCTGTTATATCGATCTTAATGCGCATGATCTATACTGTTTACATGATCTCCAAGATCTTTTATATCTCATTCATGTGCTAGTTGTGAAAATATGTTTCGAAAGATCTGGTCTTCAATATTTTCGAAAAAAATTATATATACTGTAGTGTATGCTGGTCAATAGTAATCAATTACGAATGGCAGTTAATTACTGGTGTAGTTGAAATTAATTCAGAGACTTCAATATGTACTTATGTTTACTGACTGTAGAAGCATACGACACAGTTTAGTGAACGTCATTGAGAATACATGAAAGAAGCCTTCTGATTCGTTGACAATCAGATGTTTGTAAAAGTTGCCAAACGCACCGTGGGCAACCTTTTTTTTGGTAAAATGTACCAGTTATTAGTGGGTCAAACCATATGTAAGGTTAAAAGTGTCAAGTCATGTGTGAAATTGTGAATTTGTTTGCTGGTACTTTGCCCAGAATTATTATTTGTTTAAATTTTTTTAAATGTTTTTTAAATTTAAATTTTTAAATTTAATTTTTTTTTAGGTTTTGTAAAGTGCCTAGAGGCCTTTTGGTATTTGGTGCTATATTAAGAAGTTATTTATTATTATTGTTATTATTATTAATTGTCCGTCAGAGATTCCTCCAAGGAGTTCTCAGGTGTTTTCAGAGAATACAGCTTGTCAAGTTTCACAGAACCGATATCACAGCGCCCTCTATGGATTTAGGGAATGGCGGGAGATTCTTATTGGAGAGTAATGAGTTTATTAGGCAAACTCTACAACTCTAATAAGTCCTGCCATAAAAATGGGTTGTAATTTGTTCTTATTACAAATTAAATTTATTCAACAGAGACTGTACGTGAAGTGGTCGAGATCAATACTTCTGCCTCTTTTGAATGCATTGTGGAAAAAGTAGACTTCACTACGTGGTCATTTTTAAGAAGAGGACAGTCAAGTGGTGGCAGTATTATTGTGCAAAGAGATAATCCTAACGATGAGCAGGAGTACACCGTTACGACGGTATTCAATGCCAACAATACCGTAACTATGACTCTGGAGGTAATATCAGCAGATGAAGAAACTGAAGGCCAATACTCCTGCCAAGAACAGGGCAATGACAGAGTCATTGGAGACCTCATAGTAGAAAGTAAGACCGCTTTCATCTTATCCCTTCTAGCCCTGTCAGGAACCATTGCATAGGTTCCTCGGAACATCACCTATGTCATGGTTTATTTACCACTGTTGTTGGCGTAATGTAAATTCTGGTATGTAAGCTACCTCTGATTCAGTGTTAGCATGAAGCGATCTATAGAGTCCAGATGTAACTGGTCAGAACATAGCATAATATTACTTGTATTTATAACTGGTCAGTACATAACACATTACTTGTATACTGGTCAGTACATGTACACATTACTTGTATAACTGGTCAGTACAACACACATTACTTGTACAACTGGTCAGTACATAACACATAACTTGTATAACTGGTCAGTACATAACACATTACTTGTATAACTGGTCAGTACATAACACATTACTTGTATAACTGGTCAGTACATAACACATTACTTGTATAACTGGTCAGTACTGTACATATCATATATGATATGTATTTATAACTGGTCAGTACATAACACATTACTCAACAAAAAGATTAAAGGAAGAAAATGAAGCAGATCATATGATGTGATGAAATCACGGACTGCCTAATTTAATCCACTTCCTGGAGAAAGGGAGCATTAACTTCATCAAAACCAAATTGTGAGTTATGGGAAAGATCAATTACGGGTTGAACTAACAAAGTAGAATATTCTGCTCTCATTTAGATGAGTGATATGTTGCCTGCCTCTGGAATATCTAGTGAGTTAGGGGAAAGATTGTGAGATAGGGGAAAGATGTCAAAAGTAGGGCTTGAACTAAGGGTGTAGAATATTTTGCTCTCTTTGAGATGAGTGATATGTTGCCTGCCTCTGGAATATCTAGTGAGTTAGGGGAAAGGTTGTGAGTTATGGGAAAGATGTCAATATTAGGGTTTGAACTAAAAAAGTAGAATAGTTTGCTCTCTTTTAGATGGGTGATATGTTGCCTGCCTCTTGAATATCTAGTGAGTTAGGGGAAAGGTTGTGAGTTAGGGGAAAGATGTCAAGATTAGTGTTTGAACTAAAAAAGTAGAATATTTTGCTCTCTTTTAGATGGGTGATATGTTGCCTGCCTCTTGAATATCTAGTGAGTTAGGGGAAAGGTTGTGAGTTAGGGGAAAGATGTCAAGATTAGGGTTTGAACTAACATAGTAGAATATTCTGCTCTCTTTTAGATGGGTGATATGTTGCCTGCCTCTGGAATATCTAGTGAGTTAGGGGAAAGATGTCAAGATTAGTGTTTGAACTAAAAAAGTAGAATATTTTGCTCTCTTTTAGATGGGTGATATGTTGCCTGCCTCTTGAATATCTAGTGAGTTAGGGGAAAGGTTGTGAGTTAGGGGAAAGATGTCAAGATTAGGGTTTGAACTAAAAAAGTAGAATATTTTGCTCTCTTTTAAGATGTGTGATATGTTGCCTGCCTCTGGGATATCTAGTGAGTTAGGGGAAAGATTGTGAGTTATGGAAAAGATCGTGAGTTATGGAAAAGATATCAAGATTAGGGTTTGAACTAACAAAGTAGAATATTCTGCTCTCTTTTAGATGGGTGATATGTTGCCTGCCTCTGGAATATCTAGTGAGTTAGGGGAAAGATGTCAAGATTAGTGTTTGAACTAAAAAAGTAGAATATTTTGCTCTCTTTTAGATGGGTGATATGTTGCCTGCCTCTTGAATATCTAGTGAGTTAGGGGAAAGGTTGTGAGTTAGGGGAAAGATGTCAAGATTAGGGTTTGAACTAAAAAAGTAGAATATTTTGCTCTCTTTTAGATGTGTGATATGTTGCCTGCCTCTGGGATATCTAGTGAGTTAGGGGAAAGATTGTGAGTTATGGAAAAGATCGTGAGTTATGGAAAAGATATCAAGATTAGGGTTTGAACTAACAAAGTAGAATATTCTGCTCTCTTTTAGATGGGTGATATGTTGCCTGCCTCTGGAATATCCATTCAGGATAGCAGCAGCTGCTCACTTTGTTTCCTTCCAGAATTGTATCTGGTTTTCAAAATGATTACAGTACCTTTCCTTATATCATATATCGAGATGCAGTTTTCTGATGGTATTTGTGTGAGATATTGCATCAGTATTGGTAGTTAATTTTTGAATTCTTAGAGATATTATTAGTTCATGCACATTATTGAGGTTGTTTATTCCTTATTCCTTTCCCTCAGTTCCTCCACAGTTGATGTTAAAGAAAGATGGTGTCGAGCTGAATGAATCCATTAATGTTGTATTTACTGAGGAAGTTCAGATCCAATGTGTCGCTGCAGAAGGGAAACCATCAGTCTCATTGAGTTGGCAGGTAAATGGAGAGGAGAAGACTGCAGGGGTGACTACAGATATGTCGAGAGAAGATGAGAGAATAATCAGCAGTATGATAAATTACATACCAAACAAAGATGATGCAACATTATCATGTATTACCAGTGGACAGGAGGTCATACCAAGCAAACATACTAATATTAGTATAAATGTCATGTGTAAGTAATAACTAATACTAAATATGGGAAATAATATCAAATAGGTTAAACTGAAAACCAAATTTCAAAGCGATTATAAGTTTAAAACGACATAAAATAAATGAGAGAATAATTTAACCAGAACATAAAACTACAGACCAGTTTGATATACTGACATGTGATACCATGGGACATAATTCCAAGCTAGCTAGTTCATACTAGTGTTAATGTCAGGTGTTAGGATGAGTTAATAGTAATTATGAGAGAAAATAAAGAATAATTGGAACTACAATCCAGACCATGATGTGTATTGCCAGTGCATGGACGATTGTACCATGTTTTAACTTTGTTAATATTTAGAGTTCATGTCATATTCTAGTTAATTGTTAACAGAAGTATCACAAATCATCATGATCAAAGGCTTGGCAGGGAAAGTAATATACCAATAATAGCTTCATGTGACAAAACTTTTGGGTTTAAAAGTATGTTTCACAAATTTATTCATTAAATATCATCCACTTCTTCCTTCAATATTTGATTGTAAGGTCAATTAGTTTCTTGAACACCACCAACCAGAAGCTTCAAATTCCAAGGAAACAGCAAAAATAGATCTTTTTATAGGTTAATTTGAATAGCTTTAGTGCCATATTGGAAGGACATCAGATGACAGTTAGACATACAATGAAGTCAAAATGCTTAAGGAAAATCATTTGTTTTGTCTTTTGTAACCTTTGAAGCTTAGGGTAGGGCTGCGCAAAGGTTTAATATCCTTTTTTTGGTAACTCATCGTAATTGTCTAGAAAAAAATGCAACAGTTCAAGAAAATGCCGCAGTTAATGATCTTGTTTCTATTGTTATACATATTGAAAGAAAAATGTAATTGCTATAATGGAGAGAAACATATATGATTTTACTTGAGACTTGTAGTGAGTCGCATACTGGCAATCATATTCTAGCATAGTAACCTGTACTTGTAGATTTGTACTAGTACTCTGGGTATTCTGGAATCTAGCATAAGTACTGTACCATATATATTGAGTACCCATACTCCTTATTGCCTCGTACTCACAGTTGTACTTGTACTTCTAGTTGTATTTATATTATTATAAAATGTAATTGCTATATTGGAGAGAAACAAATGATTTTACCGCAGACTTTTAGTGAATCGCATACTGGCACTCATATTCTAGCATAATAACCTGTACTTGTAGATTTGTACTAGTACTCCTGGTATTTTGGAATCTAGAATATGTATTTAATAATAGCAAGTACTCATACTCCTTATAGCCTTGTACTCATACTTGCATGTTGTTCAAGTGCTGGTGCTATCATTCTGCTACACGAGCACCATCATGTCTGTAATGTTGTGTTTTATGTGTACAGTAATTAATGGCTTTGTAATTTGTTTACAGATGCACCTTCTTGTAACATACTGGTTACCAATGAAACCAGCAACCAGTTTCGAGTCATTTGTGCCTGTGACGCAAATCCAGTAGTGAGTGAATATAAAATATTGGTGAATGACTCCCTCTATCGAGAAGCGATGGAAGTGTTTCTACCGTCAACCGATTCAGCAATAGTTTCATGTAGTGCATCTAATGATGTAGGAACAGGTACATCAGAAAAAAAGAAACTGGAACCATTTCATGGTAAGGAATAATTTGCAATCCTCTTAGCATAAAACAACATAGCAATAGCTTGTTTAAAAGGCTGTAGAATCGATTGGTGATCTGAAATATGTTTTGTTCAAGGACAGTGCATTGTGATAAAAGAAGTTGCTTCTGAAACGTGATTTGATAACAAAAATGCTTTAGTAAGGACAGTTTAAAATTAATTAAATTTGAGCAAATATGTGAGAAGCAGGAATGCTGGATTACTGATTTGTTGTGGTACATCTGATCGTACATTTGCTTTATTAGAAAATTGAGTAACTGGCAGTAACTCAAGCATATTGCACAACTGGTGATCAACTTGAAGTTTTAATACATCTAGTTGTATTTAGATGATTGATAACTTGGGTTTCTTCAGCCCAGTCTGTTTATAGAGATGACAAGACTCATAAAGGATTAGTGTTGTTTGCATTGCCCTGTTGGCCTCAGACTTCAGTTAAGCTATTCTGGGTTTACAGTGTGTCGTTATTCTTTACTAGTAATGACCTAATTAAAATCATTAAGGCTGTCATAATGTATTTTGAAACTGACATCAGAAACTGGTGAATGATGGCAGATGTAAGAGGTATTGAGCATCTTGAATGTTTATGTCATTCAGTTTTACTCATATTTTTCAAAATTTGGCTTTTAGTGCTTTATGTTAGCTTGTACTTTAGAAATATCTCATTCATTACATTTGTTGTTTGAATAGCTCAGTGATATTGAAAGAGAATCAAGGGTGTCAATCACATGTTAACATTACACTAATGTTATATTGCACTGCATAAGTAACACATTGAATATTTATGTATTTTTCTTGCACCCAGTTGATCAACCTCCTTCATCAACAAGAGTTGCTCTCATCGTGGCTATTCCAGCAGTTTTTATTGTACTTGTTATTGTCATAGTACTTCTTGTTGTTTATCGAAAAGGTTTGTCTTTTTTTTTTAAGTTATGTCTAAGTTGCTGACTGAGCATCCACTTGACATTTGCTTAGTAAAAGGCCCACAATGCATTGTTCATGAATGTTTCAACCAAATGGAATATTGTTAACTATTTCTTCTGAACTTCATATTGGTACTTTTCCCAATTGCATTGTCTACGGTTGGTCGCAGTGGATATTTCAAGATGTGTAATATAGTTGAGGAAATTATTAATAGGTGTATAGGTACATTTCTTATAGATAGGTTAACTTTTTGTGTTAAGTCAGTTTAATAAAAATACAAATAACAGAAAGTTTGTTAATGTCATACATGGGGTGTAATGATCAATTGGAATTATCAACTCAGATCATAATCTTGATGTTTAGTATCCTGTGGCTTTGCTAACATTATTGTATCCAAGTTCTTGTCCTTTAAAACTTGTTGAAGCTTCTGTTGATGTGACAGGGTATGGAATAGACTCAGGAATAAACAAGAGCCATATTGTCACATTGAAATATAATTATTCTGTTGTTTCATCTGCTACAGAACGGAAGACTTCAAAAAGGTTAGTTGCATGATTTTCAGCTTCTAGTTTTACTTACAATATAAAGGCAATACAGGTTATATCCATTGAAATTGTTTCACTGTTTCATAATATTCTGAAACAATAAATTGTATGCTTGGAAACTAGTGTTTGTAAATCAAAGTTATAGAACCATGTAAACATAAGACTACACAGTGTACTCAGTGTATAGATCCCAATTCACCCAACATTGCTATTGTTTTGGAGTGCTCAAATAACATATTTGGTCAGTGGTGCTCACATTAAAGGAATAACGAAGGCAGGGAGCAAAGATGATTGATATTATTTAGTATCCTACAAACTCTCTAATATTCGATCTTTAAGTTAACCGCTTCCTGTTTGATTGAATACGCTCACTTTGAAAATTGTCGCCTAAGGCCTCACCACAGTACACAGTAAGCTGCCATTGATTAAATAATATGCCTGAAATTCAGAACATGAAGGAGTTGTGATAGTTTGCTTTGCCTTGGAAAAATAAATCACAAAATATGTGGTCCGTGGTGCTCACATTAAATCTAAAAAGTCTTAAAGTAATGTTTAACTGGTGCTTGAAAGGTACAATACATGTAAGTCATTTTATTCACCAGCAAAAGTTATACAAACAGCTAGCATTTTGACTACAACATGGAACTTTGAAAGTAGTATTAAACTATGACATTTGACTCATTTTGGAATGGTCTATTTAGTTACGCATCACTCTATCCAAATTTTGTCCAATATTTTTGAGCATTTTTTTTATGCAAAAATGTTGAGGATTGGTTTTTACTTATTTTAATAGTTAAATTACGTACCACAACATACGTATTTAGGCTACATAAGTATTGATTCAAGAATACAGGACAATTTTATGTCAGTTTCTGGTTCTGGTATTTGCATGGGATAAATCCTAGTATGAAAAATGTCTTCCAACAAAATGTTGAGAATTGGGTTGAATTCAACGATACGTTCTCATCAAGATTTCCTTTTAGGTGTAACCAAGGAGGATGCGTTAGTTTGATCAAATAGGAATCTTATATTGAGTAATTCACTGTAAATTGTCCACTAAATACATAAAGTTGCTTTAAGGGGCCTCTTGTGATTCCTAGCCTGACTTCCAAACTTGGCCTAAAAAAGTCACAAAATTTAAACTATGATAAGTTGTTTGTATGTGAAAACTTGTATGCAATAACTTTCTAATTGACATTGATTGGTTTGAAATAAAAGTCTTGGAGGCATGTGTTATATTTTTTAGTTCCAACCATATTTTGATTATGATTTGATAGGTTTGTTACCATCATTGGTAACTGAAATCACTTAGCTGCTAAGATGTTTTTGTTTCTGTCTCTGATAACTTCATTTCATTCCTTTCTTTTTCTATCCTAGGAAGGGATACACTGACCAGTCTTTACAGTGAGTATTACCATTATGGCCACTTTCTCCTGGCTTTCTTAGATATACTGCATTCTCTGTTGATATTTACTACTGTTTGAATTGTTATTAAATGGTTTCATTTCAAGATTAATCAAAATATTCATATAAACTGGGGGGGGGGGGGAACTAGTTACCTAACAGCTTACTATGCTGCTCAGCAATGAAGTTTGTTGTACAGTAATGAAGTTTAAGAAGTTTGTCTGTTTTAAACTAGACCTTTACAACATTGTTTCTGTTGGTTATTTAACTACAATGAAGGTCTGTAGGTAAGAGAAGACCTTTGCTTATTACTTACCAAGAATCACAGTCATTTCATTGTATTTGTATGTAACATTACAGTATCAGAGCTATTAACGTTAATGTTGGTAAAACTGACAGAATACTGAAGAGTTTGAACTGCACATGCTGCGGCAAATAGTGATATGTTAATAAAATCATGTACTTAATGATAAAACAACAAGCACTATTGTCTTTCATGGAAAAAAATCTTTTGATGTGGCAGTTGTATGTCTTCATAGTTTCATGTGTGTATTAAACCATGGAGGTAAAAACAGTTTTTACCACCATGATTAAACATACCATGAATTCTACAGCCAGTTCCTGTTTTAGTAACACTAATGCTTCTTTTGACACAGAACACATATTGGTGTCCTTGTCATACTTTCATGTTTTTCTCTATTGTACTATTAAGACTTAACAGTCATTGTCATTGCAAATTTTTTTTAGAAGGCAAAAAGGTGAGAAATAATGATCACCAGAAGCAAGAAACACAGTGTCTTTATATACTCTATTATATTGACATCTGTTTATTCATGGTTGGGACCCTTCTTACACATATTGTATGTAAGAGAGCTAGTTTTGTAGTTTCAGAGCTTCAATGGTTTGTACATGCAGTATATAGCAACAAGTTATATCAAAGGAAAATAGCTGTGTACTAGCAACCACCTTGAAGATCCGTCCAAAACTATCTATTGTGCTTGCTTATGAAATTTGGTAGTAAATCTTCTGTTACTTTATCATTAGATGCTAATATATGAATTATTGTGTAGTTCACTTGTGTTGTTGCTGTCAATGGATTTTTAAGAAGTTTGAAAGATGACAAAAAAAATCCAAACAAAGATATGGCAAGTTTTTCATGTTGACAGAATCATTATAATTATGTTTGTATGTGGTGTTATGTTGACCGATACATTAAAACAATTTAAGTCTCCTTAAAATGTTTTTTCATTTAATCATATTTGTATCATGACTTAATGGAATTGAAGTTTATTCAAGAGCTAATTAATATTAAGTGTACAGTAAGTAATAGGCCTTTGTGCTGAAAGCCTTCAATTCTTTGAAGTTTGGTCTCAAACAAAGGTTGAACACAAACAATGGAGGCTTCCTATTGTAGGGTTGGGCTGTGTGGAAAATGTACTGTTATATATACCATATGTTTTTCCTAAATTATGTTTACTCTGTATTGCCACAAACAGGTTTGCCAGCAAATACAGTGTTAAACTTTGTAAAAGTTGTGACTACAGTACAACTTGGCTGGGGAAATGAGTTATGACTTTCACTCATTTGACTTTTGATATTTCCCTGTTTTTTTGCTGTTTATGCTGCACCAAAAATCTTCTGTTTACACTGCTACAGCTGTTTTCAAACAAGCAGTTTCTAATGCATTCAAAATTGAAGACAGCATCCTTGAGTGCACTTTGTGTAATGAAGCATTTCATTTCCTTTATTATAATCATATATATAAATATGAGTATGAAGATATATCAAAGAAAAATGATTCAAATACCTCATTTTCAAAGACGGAAAACTTGGTTGGGCTTTACATTAATGAAGGACCAAAGCAAATGATTAAAGTGCCGGTAGTATCTTTTAGCAGAAATACGATCAGTTTCTACTGAAATGCAGTTGTAATTGACACATTCATCTATGCTTTACATGGTTTAATCGGATGTTTTCCTTATTCTCTTTAGAGCTGCATTTAGAGATCCGCCTCCTGAAGGAGATCAGGTAAGAACTATTAGAACACTAAATTATGAAAGTAATGTGGTGTCTTTTGTAAGTTCTTAGAGAAGTTCTCTCTAGCTAAATGCTACCCATCACTGGATAGCTGACATGTTTGCCATTCATGGCTCCTTCAGTCTACGTATCATGACCATGTAGGTTTCTTGCTATGAAAGCCTGAAGCTTTTGTCAGTTGTAAATGAACCTCTTTACTCGGTAGTGAACAATTTCCGAACGGTGCTCATAGATGGCCTTCAGTGGTAAAAAAGTACCTCAATGTTTGCACAACATGTACTTTAATTCATACTCTTCAACATCCAAGACACAAAAAGCCAGATCCTAATTGGTAACATATCGAAAGAGATGATCTCTTGCTGCTCTTTGGCACTTTTCCTGCAGGAGAACACTCAGGCATATCGATCAAGACTGTATATGGAATATACCACCATAATGGCAGGGAAGATGAAACTCTGCTACTGTTCAACATGGTTGCAGGAAACCAAAACATGAAATTGATGGCTTTCATAGATCACATTTGACTTGACAATTCTTATTACCATTTGTGGAAGTACTGCAGAGCTCATGTGTTATGTTTCAAAAGAAAAGATGCAGTGAGATCTGCAGGTATCCTGAAACTAAAAAATTGCAAAATTCAGAGACTACCAAACCAATTGTAAATAGTCAATAGGATCTGCATTTCTTGGTAATAGGTTTAATGTTCATATGTAAATGTTTGTAGTGATGTTTCAATAAACAGCCATTTTATCATCATAGTGAGTCACTGATGGAACAACATACAGCAGCTTGGGCCTATAATATTATTACTTACCCATTGTGTTTCGACATGACAACAACTCTGGGACTTTTGCAATCATTAGTCCTAATTAAAAGCAATCATGGTATACACATGTAGGTATGGTAGAACTACAACAATCACCAATGTTTGGCATCTGGTACTGACAGCAATGTAATTTATAGATCTGACTTGTTGCTGTGTGAATTATAATGGAAAGTTCCAGTTAAACACAAGACAAATTCAATTGAATGTAGGATAACTTGCAAGTATGATTTCAGGCAGTTGGCTTTCATTGCGAATAAAAGTTGTAATGAAATAATCTCCCATGACCATGGTTGCAAAAATATGGATGGCATCTTTGACCAAATATGTTAAAGAAGTTGGAAACACAAAATTAAACTATTCATAACTTCTCAAAAAAGGAAGTGTTCATTCACAAAGAATAATCAATACAGTTTGGAAAGCAAAAATAGCAGCTTAAGTGTCACTGAATAAATGTGTGTAGTGAAACTAATCTATCACTTTAATTTGGCAGGAGGTGACACCAATGGTGTGAACATGATTCAACAGTGTAAGTATTATGTTCTGATTTCTTGCTGGAGGCGAAAAGAAATCTATGCAATGGTGATGGCATGTGTGTGTTTCTGTATATGACACCTACGGTAAACACTGTAACTCCAATATTCCATGATGGAGTAACTTTGTACTGGATGTGATTTGTCTTAATGAGTACAAGCACCATATTCCTTTCTGAGAAAGGTGTTGCTGTTCTCCTGATAACTCTTAGAACATGAAAAGTCATACTGTTACTTTCAATAAGAACAAATATCAGCAAGATCTCAGCAGAAGAGATTGAAACACAAAAAGGTTTAAAGTTTTACTCTAACTCTAAAATGATTACTCCAGATTTGGTTACAGATTTCCTAGAATTTGACTAGATATTAAAATTGAAAACTTTAAGAGACATTGATAATTCTTTGTTTCGATGATCATCATAGAAGTATCCATTTGTCACATTAATGGGTCGCTTTTAAGCAGTTCATGTAAAATTATACATGTAGGCCCTTGTAGTCTTTGTATTTGTCAGTGCAATGTTAGATATTGTATGAGCTTAAAGACAATGCTTAAAACAAACCTATACTGTTCACTAACACCAACGTGTTCAGTAGTTATAAATATGGTAAGCAGTGTTCCAGCAATGGTAGAATGTGCAGCCAAAGAAAACCTAAGTGAAAGTATGTAATAGTGATTGTGCATTCATTCTGTGGCATTTCTCATCACTTGCTTTCATTTTCTCGTTTTTATTAATTTTCATGTTTCTTTCCTATGCTTCCTTATAATCCTTGTGTTATGGTTGCAGATCAATTGGGTAGATGGTTCTTTTGTTTTGCTTGTGTATTTAATCCTTCAAGATGTTAACGATTAGTGTAGTTATGTTAAACAACTCTGTGTCAGTGATTCAGTTGAGATACCAAAGAAAAAGTACAAAAGAAAACTTCAGGCAATAGTTTCCAACATTTTTCTGTGAATTTATCTTCAAAATATACAAGAAGAAAGACAGAGGGACAAGGTGTGATGATGAAGGAACACTATACGAAAGCAGACCAGCACTTGTCTTTTGTATGAAATTCTACAAGTGCCAACAAGTTGGAAGTTTGTTGCTTGAAGTAAAATTTCCTGTTGATATGCTCAGCTACTTACTGGACAAAAACATTTCTTTGAAAAGTTTTTCAATTCTTATTGGTTATGATGTCTATCATACCTTCCTACAGTAACTTGGAAGTTTGATAAAAGTAGGAGCAAACTTTCGTTTGATATGTATTTTTCTCTTGCATTTTATCACGTTAGATAAACAACAACCAAGAATAAAGATTGGTTGTAATTTGTCAGTCTGCTTGAACTAGGGTTTATGGAAATGGAGAAATGTTAAAATTATCAACATAAACAAAAAGTAGCATTAATTCATTTGAGAGTGTTGTAGTTTTGCTTTTGTCAGTTAAAACATCACACATTGTGAATGCTTAGACCACATATCCTTATAAATGTTAGAAAAGTTAAGCATAGAATTGCGAATGTACTTCATGTTGCATCTGTTTATTTGCAGTGTTACTACATTTATTACATTGCTTGCCTGCTGCGTATCTTTCTGTTTGGATCTTTTGGAATCCATTTATTTACAATATCTTTAATATCAACCTCAACTGTTTTAAGCTGACAAATAATTTATCAAAATCATTAATTAATCATTGATTGGTAATTGTATGTATTAAACATTTCTTCTGTCTCTCAGTTTTCATTGTCTGCTGACATTGCTTGTTCTTATTTCAGACTATTTGATTGCATCCCTCATTTCATAACCTTGTCCATAAGTTCCAAAAATAAAATTAAAAATCCATCTACATTATTCAAATTATACCATTTGTTTTCTGCAGCTGGAGTATATAGTAGCAAGTGACGTAACAGTTTTTTTCCAAATTCTCAAATCTTTCATTGGTACTGCAAAAGAGCCACTTTTCTCTCCTTTTTGCCATATAAATGCAAATCATATTATGTATCATACGAAACATAAGTTATTATTGTAAGAGTTGTTGCTTTCTGACCATCTCTCTGTTGATGACACAAATCGGTCACACACATTAGGTGTTGTGATGAGCATAGAGGAACAATTTCCTTACTAATCAGTTGCTCGGTGTAGTTAATATCATTTGTGATAGCTATCACTGGCTTCATACATTGGTAGGTTCTTCAGTTACTTCTACTGCGTCAGTCTGATATAAATGCTTCCATTATTCAAGCTTATTGGTGATGAGTTTGAACATTGCACATTATGCGTAATTACTGCTTGTTTCATTTGCTAAAAATGGTCACAAGATTCATACATCACAATGACTTTATACTTCATAACTAATATAAATATATATTCAGAGCAGGTGTTAGATACAATACCTTTAGTTCTTGAGTTATTTCTACTGCGTCAGTCTAATATAAATGCTTCCATTATTCAAGCTTATTGGTGATGAGTTTGAGTACTACATATTAAGCATTATTACTGATTGTTTCATTCGCTGAAATAATTACAATATTCATACATCACAATGACTTCACTTCATAGCTAATGCAAATATATATTCGGAGCAGTTGTTAGATATAATACCTTTATGTCATATAGGGGCAAATATCACCAGTGTTTAGACAAGCTCGGCCAGATCAAAGACTTGAGAGGCTGTGATGTGCATTTTTTCTTATTATGTGTTTGCATGTTACTGATAATAGTATATTATAATTATTGTTATTTTTATAGATCACCCGAGAAGAGAAAATGGATTAATGACTAAAGGATATTTCTTTTTGTGAATGAATGGATTGCAACAATCAGGTCATAACACTCCTGTGCATTTGTTATACATCACCATGGTGACGGAATATATCATACTACTGAGCTTACTTCGGATGAGCGGATCATTTAAAATTGAAACGGAAATGTGATAAAACTTTTATAGTGTACATTACCACAAACCTTTCAAAGTACATGACAAATAAGCTACCAGATGGAATGGATTAGTTTGTTGTCATGTGTGTGAAAATGTTTTGAGGATATGAAGAGTTGGTATCACATGTTCTGTCTGATAACTCACATGGAAAAAGACTTCTTTAAAATTGTTTGATTTCTTTGCCAACAATGACTTTACTCTACATTAATGGAGATTTCGTTTCTTCCTCTGCTCGTTTGTTGCAATTACATTCTAAAT
>JAIPMN010012536.1:0-40325 GCA_020650975.1 Apostichopus californicus
CTTATCCGCCGCAATTGTGTACAAGGCAGAAGTTCATCACAATGACACTACCAACTCATACATCGGCATGTGCGGTGGCCCATTCAAGTTAAGGTATAACAATCACACGAAATCTTTTCGAAACAAAACCTACGCCAAGGAAACAGAACTATCCAAATTTATTTGGAATTTAAAGGATAAAGGGGAAGATTACGAAATTGAGTGGTCAATTCTCAAGCATTCCAACACCCTACTTAGCGGCACCACACAATGCAGCCTGTGCCTGGAGGAGAAACTCGCAATCATCAACGCAGACTCTCAAAAGGAAAGAATTCTCAACAAGCGAACAGAACTAGTATCTAAATGCAGACACTTAAGATCACTCAACCGTACTAGAAAAAAAAGCCTTAACATACATGTATATATAGGGTGTACTAGGTTTCAGTCTATCACTTGCCTGAAGATCGCTACGGCGTGAAACTTTAAGTAGCAAGATCCGATCCACCAATTTTGTGAGATTTTTCAGACAAATGCCTATACAGTGGAATTACGATTTCGAACATCTGGACATTCAATGTATAGGTAGATAATTTCAATTTTGAAACCTTTTCTTCCGTGAAAATCATCACCTGTATATAGGCAAGTACAATCATTACCGGTACTTAATTAATTCATGAATATGTAAATGCATATCATATAACAATAGCATAATGATGAGGCAAGAGTTAACAATTTATTTTCCAGCTGTCAGCCGTAACTTACGGTTTGGGTTTTACTATATTCTAAGCTACGCTCCTCTAAAATACCTCAACATTATAACGGTCATTATGTGGAAATTGCATTAGTAGCATGCTCGATACACCAAGCTATCATCTATCATGTAGTGGGTATAGGATATGCCAGTTATATATGCTACCGTGAGATTGGGAATTGTCAAATTAATTGTGTATACGCGTTAATGGAGCAATGATTCCCCGTTAATCAAACAAGCTATGTTAAAGAAGCACGCACTGGCACAGCGAACGTACTATAGAAACCTATAGTTGCAGGCGTGTCATTGTCGGCTACTGTAAATAACTGTCAGAGATTGTGTAGGGGTTCAGATTGAGTAGATCGGTTTGTCAGGGAGAACGCATCTGGAACCAGGGGCGTAGCCAAGGAGGGGGTGGGGGAGAAGGGGGCAACCGCCCGCCCCTTCGAGCAATTTTTTTGTATTTTTAATGTTATCCCTAGTAATTTCAAAATTAAAAAAAAGGTTAGATGCAACTTACAAGGCCTGGGAAGTGCCATTTCCAGCGATCTGGGAGGCATTTTCGGTCAAAATATTCTTGTATCCGCTTCGCGCCAACTCATGGCGCTACGCTTAGATAGTTTTGCTATCCCTCCCTATGCAAATTTCTCGCTACGCCCCTGTATAGAACGTATACAAAGTGAATGTTTTAGTGATTTGAAGATTTTCTTGTCGACAAATAAATAAAGGAGAAATGAAAAAGAGACTGACAGCTCAGCATCTATATAACCTTTATCTATTTCGCTTTAAATGGGATTGACTTATATGAATAGATGTTGTAATTATTGTCTGAAATACTCCTGTAACAGAAATGTGATGATAACTGTTGCTGCGATATGATATGGTGATATGCACTGGCAAGAAACTACAACGCCATAAAGAACCAATAAACAAATCTATCCAATACATCAAATATTGGACTCGAGTATCATTAGGCAATAACGGCGGCTGTTCATGTCCATTGGCGAAGTTTTCATTTGTGGTCGATTGTTTTATATACTTTCGAGTTATTTAGTATCTTCATTTTAACAAAAGGACCTAAATTTGTGAATTTGACAATATTTTTTTTTTTTATCACAACCATGTTATTTCATCCCGCAAAAGCAGTCTTCTTTTTTATTCAGTTCAAGCAAGGAGTTGTCAGGGAGCTGCATCGTCGTTATTATTAAAGGGTTCCGTATTATATTGCTACAAAAAACCTATATGAAGAAAGAGTGGTATTAAAATGCAACCTACACTAGCATCCCTTTAATTACGCCTCTAACTCTGTTGGGAATTAGCAACTCTCCGTTCTACCATATTAACTGGATGTTTGTGTGTCTAACTTATAGCCTACAAAGTCACATATGGAGATTGTTCGTTCAGTGCAGCAGGTCCTAAACTCTGGAATTCTCTTCCTCATCACTTGAGAAATATCACATCTATTGACACTTTTAAGAAGCATTTGAAAAATTATCTTTTTAGGCTTGAGTATGGGCATTAATCTTATTTGTTGTTTTATTCACATTACTGTGCCCATTTTTATATATATTTTTTATATTTATGTTCTTTATTGTGGTTTATATCCCTGTCTTATATCATTTTTACTTTTATTGCTGTTGTTATTACTTTTAGGTTTCTTAAGTTTGGTAATTTTATATTCCAGGTATTGGTTCTTTTGTACAGTGCTCTTGAGCATGTTTTATTTCATGATAACAGCACTTTAATATCTGGTATTTATTTATTATTATATATTATATAGCCGTGCATGAAACCCTTTTATCTTCACACGTTTAGGTTCTACACATAAAACAAATTGAAAAGATGGTGTCGTTTCCTTGCATCAACATGAGTCTGGTCCCTCTGAAATTGGTATACTTTACATATATTGCATGTAAGTAGTACATTAATCTTTATACAGCTGTTACAACTATACAACTTTTGTTTATCTTAATTACTTAGTTCGTGCATACTAAGTTGCATGCATGCTAAGTTGTTCAGTAATTATAGACGAAATCTCTTGTCAAATTTCTGTGAATATTCGATAGACCTATACCTGACATAATCATAAACGTCAGGATGCAATCACTAATATGTTTATTGTTTTCTTTCTTCAACAATCCTTGTTATTTATTTTTACTCAGCAATGACAGTAGTTCGTCCATATCTTGCATTGTTCATGTACGAACTCGGATTGAATCCTTTTCAAGTTGGATGTCTCAAATCTCTAGAGCCCTTGGCCATTTTGGTTTGCAGTCCCATCTGGGGTTCAATCGCTGATAAATACCAGATCAGCAAAATTCTCTTAGTCGTCTGCGTCGTTGGTTCCGCCATATTCTTACCCCTTCAATTATTCGTTCCACCGGTGTCATTATTTGCTTCCAGAGAATGCGCGCCAAATCATTTGAATACAAGTTTCACCGGAGCAGACGGTAATCGGTCATTTGAGGTAGACAATAAACCTTCAATTTCAAGTGAGCAGAATGAACTTTTCCCCGCCATTTCTCAATTAACATTTTGGATGATGGCCGTGTTATCTTTCCTTGATGATTTCTTTGTCGCAGGATTTCTTCCATTGTTAGATGCACACACTATGCAGTTGGTCAGACGGTATCCACAAACCACTTACGGTGGTCAAAGATGGACAGGTGCATTCGCGGTGATTGCTCTGTCGCCGATTATTGGTATCCTGACCGACTGGTTTGAAGTTAGCGGAATTACACTCGGTGATTTTTACTTCCTTCAGTCCACATATCTTCCGTCGTTTGTTTTATTTTCGGGTTTGATCTTTATATCTGTTATACCAGTTTTAAAAGTGGAGGATGCACATAGTCTTGGATCACCTTCGTCATTTTCTCGGGAATTATTCCTCATTTTCCGGGATCTCCATGTCATCTTGAGCTTTCTTTTATTCATAGTTGCAGGAGCGTGTAAGGGAATCGTGGGAGCATTTGTATTTATATTTCTAGATGAACTCGATGCCACAAAATTACTCATGAGTCTCTCTCTCGTAGTCACGTGCTCAATTGAAACGCCATTTTTGATATATTCGGGACGAATAATCGATAAACTCGGTTACGAGGCAGTTTTCTGCCTTGGTCTTTTCGCATATGCAGTGAGGTTATTTTGTTACTCGCTATTGGTAGATCCACTGTACGTGTTACCCATTGAGATGCTACATGGTGTTTGTTATGGCCTACTGTGGCCTTGTTGCACTGAATATGCAAATCATATTGCACCGGAAGGAATGTCAGCCACTCTCCAATCCTTAACACATGCAGCTAAAGCAGGAGTAGGTGAGTTGTCTAAATTTGAAATTACGTCGTAAAGCTATATCGATTATTAAAGGCATTGAAGACTCGCCCC
This sequence comes from Apostichopus californicus, assembly GCA_020650975.1. NCBI lineage: Eukaryota > Metazoa > Echinodermata > Holothuroidea > Aspidochirotida > Stichopodidae > Apostichopus > Apostichopus californicus. The sequence continues at coordinate 4,115 of JAIPMN010012536.1, forward strand.
AAACCGCGTGTCGCCCTCTGAAAAAGTTAACTTGCCGTTGCTTACAAGTCAAGTTTTTTTCTTGTCGCTACTATGTATACTGTGTTGTGGGTATTGACCGTAACTGCTTATATTGACTGTACACTAGTGTATAATTACCGACGGTAGCAAGCTGTGTGCGTATTTCTGGGATCGATGGTGGTGTCTAACACTTCTGTTACACCTCATTCGAAACCAGGTCAGATTACCGGCATCAGACGTTTCTTAATTTGTGCGTGAGTCTTCACTCCCTTTAAGGATAAAGATGGTCATGCAGTGTCGTCCCGGTATTAGAACTTTGAATAACGCCACATTATCCAATAGGCAATCACCTAGGTCAAGGTCCCAAGGTAAAGGGGGCTATACCAGCTTTCCATTTTCGGATTGTCCCTGCCAAACTTAATAGGGGCGAGATGGAGGGGGAGGCGTAGGGGTGCAAGCTCCAGAGAGTGTTAACACAGCAGTGTATTATAATGTCTCATATATCATGGCTGTTTATGTGCAAATTTTAACAAATATTTGACGGCCATTATGATAAATAAAATTATTTCTCTTTCTGACACATTTTATTTCCTAAGGTGACTATGGTATTAGGAATTACCTTATATACTCGAACCTATTGAAAATTATTAGCAACCTCTCGAGTTAATACTTTGGAGCATTTCGAGGCCCCTGGACAAAGCATTCGGGACAACTGACATAGATGGGGACAAATTCGATGAATATGTTCTGGGCCGGCACTAATGCGTCGTATGGTTCCCCCACCCCCCTGCCCCCTCTCTGCGGTCATCCCCTTAGTAAAGTTTTATTAGGTACAACCCACAGGTAAAATAGAAAGTTGGTAAGATACCTGGAAGAAGTCAGGCTATAAGTTAATTAGTTATTTAAAAAACTCGTCTCGATGTCATATTCCATTGTTTTGTCGTGTTTTCACTTTAGGTGAAATTCTCGGTGTTGCTCTTGGGGGCCTTCTCTACAAAGTCTACGGGGCCAGGGCTTTATTTCGCCAGGCCGCTGGGGCAGCAGTGTTTGTGTTAATACTTTATATGATCGATTGGCTGCTGCTTGGTGGTGGAAGTGGAGGCAAGAGAGACGATGGATCGAAGTTGGAAGAAGACAAAGAAATGAAGCCATTGTTACTTAAGGAAGATTGTAAAGAACATGTGAAATAAGTTGTCAGACATATAGAGATGCATTCATATATATGTATAAGTGATTGTCTGGGGTATTATTTCCCCAAACGAGAATAATGTTGCGAAAATACGTGGCATGCTCGACAGTGACATTGCAACCTTCCTTGGTATTACTGAATCAATAAGTGTAGCAGCACTTTGGCATAAGGGTGTCAGTATATAGAGAGGAGAAGGATCAGGTTAAGTTTCCATATCTCAGTGGAGTCTGGAAGGTTTGCAAATTTAATATAGTTGTATAAAAACAAGAATAACACATATCTCTTTCAACTGAATGAAATTTATTTATAGATTATGATTTGTCTCATCTTCATTCATAAACGTTTTGTAAGGCAAATGCTTCATGTCAATACTGATAACTCTGTCACATATTTATGGAAAAGCATATTCTAAACGTTAACATAATACAAAACTTTAAAAGAATAACTTTATGCATATGTTGAAGAAACTGTTCTACGAAATATACACAAGTGATCTAAGCTTTGGCATCTGGAGTAAGCAAGAGGTCATAATTCCTAAAGGAATGACAAAACAGACATCAGGGAACAGCTTTATGGGGTGCAGCAGACCTGATGAGGGGGGGGGGGGAGGATGGGGGTTGTCTGGGATTGCAGTGCCTGGGTCTGTGTCAAATTGATGTATGTACACTTACATAGTATATGCTTCAGAAAAACTGAGGAATGGGACGATTGAAAATTATGCCAAGGTCCCTGACCTGGCTCTGACATCCCTAATGGACAAATGGAGCATCAGGGGGTGAAGTCAGCAGATCATATGGGCTAGGGAGGAATGAAATCTTATAATACAATTGCAATTCATATATTTTAATTCAAATCTTTGATACAGTGCAATTTCCCTTCAGTCAATAAATCCTCCAATAGCAAAAATACATATTCTCAATCTGTATCAAGTTTAACCATTATTTCAATAGAGGAAAAGTGCAGTTACTGGTATTGCAACCTCTGCTCCCACCAAACAAGAAACAGAGCCAACACCCCCCTCCCGCCCCCCTTGCCCCTTCCCTCATGACTTCTAAGAAATTATGTAAGATGACACCATTGACAATAAACTTGTAAGAATATGCATGTTCGTTTCTACTTTTTTAAAGTCACCTCACATTTTATATCAAGCAATAAATTTAAATTACATAACAAATTTACCTTCATGTTTGCCTAGCGCATGCCCATCCCCCCCCCCTCTCCCCTCCAACCACTTTCACTCCTCAAAGACAAAAGTGTACTGTGCCTTAACAGAATTGACACCCCCACTGCCCATATGAAGGGCTATATTTCAGTTGCCCTTTTTAAGCCTCATTTCATGCCTGAAATATAGCTCTCCCCTCCCCCATTCTGCCCTTATCCAGTGCCCTCTCAATCTGTCTGCAATTTCAAATCTCTATTTCAAATCAGTTCTCGGAAGAGACTCTTCAGTACCCTGGATTGGAACGATACCGTGTTCTTTCCTTCGTGTAAAGGTTCTTCCTCCAGGGGTTGCTCCACTATTGCCTTCACATCCCTTCCGTAAGCTGAGGGTTGGGAGGAAAAAAAAAAACACAACATGATTCAATTGCACATGGAAAGGACAAGTTCCAAAAATTATTTCAGTCCAAGAACAACAGAAAATTGTCTGGTTATGTTTATAAAAAATAAACTCGAAGAGAGCAAGATATTTCTGGGTAGAATAGGATTGGAACCAGTTACCTCAGTATTTTACAAGGGCAGTGCTCTACAAACTGACCACAGCAGACCTTACTTGTTGACGATCCCCAAATAATTTATTTCCGTGTTCTGGGCAGAAGTCGGAGTACCTTGCATACCATGTAACCAGGGATCACTAGTCTGGTTCATTCAGTACAGTGCATAAAGTCATTTCACCGTTAATTAATAAGTAATAGAAATTTGCTTTTGCCTTTATTCTTACTGTCAAACAATTTACTGAAATATAGCACAATCTTGCCATAGAATATTATCCAAATTGGTACCGACATAATCGTTTTAAAATAAAATCATCCCTCCCTCCCCTCCCCTCTCCCCTCACCCTTCTAATTGAGCTTGTGAGTCCTGACACAATATTTTAGACGGCTCTGAGTTAGTCCACGAAGAAATATCTCTCCGCCAGTTTATGATTTGACCGCTAGTCTCACTTTTGCATAAAACAACCATTGCATAGATTTACCTTCACACTGTTCCAAGAAATGAATGCAATCGTGCACAACACTGTCTCTGAGCATTATCATATGTTTGGCCATGTTCTCCAGCAGAGAGAGAAAGCATCTCTTAGCGTAGAAGAAAGTATCCGTACCGAGCTGTAACGACACACAGAAAAAATGACCACATGATGTTAGTAGAACCTTGTATCAAATGAAAACCCACTTTTCATAGGAAATTTCAAAAGGAATAATTTTATAATAAATTAAAGTTTGCAGCATATGTGCCTCGACTGTTAAAAGAGAAAAAAAGAGAGGGGGGAGGGGGGGGAGGAGGTACAATTCTTGTATCGCTGGCATATTCTGGTGGTAATATGACTAATTTATATATGATTAAAAAATATATATATGATTAAAAAATATATATATGACTAAATTAAGTAGTAAGATAACAACCACACTATTCAATTCATAGGTCACTTCACCTTTTGCTTGTATGGTTCCAGGCTCTTGATGACCCTGGAGATACCAAATTCATAGTTGCCCTTGGCACAATAGAGGGTCCCTATGACCAGGTTGACTATGCACAGATGGTAAATCTTCTTATCTGGTTCGTCGTACGACACCTGTTCTTCTTCTTTCTCTATTTTACGCATCAACTCCTCCGCCTTGATAAAACAGAAACGGGTAAAGATGGTACTGGATATGGAACGAACTCTGTATATCTATACATGTATCAAGTAATTAAGCACTCTCTGTTGTGAATTGTTGAGTTCTGACTTTCAGGGTTATCATTACTTTGTGCAATGAGTAGGAACACTTATTTTCGATCTGGTACTTTCAGATTACGTTTTGAAACATTCACTGTTATGATGCACAGGAGTACATGAGGGGAAAAGCATTAGCTTTTCAACTCAAAAGGGAAAAATAAAGTATTTTAGATAGTTATTCAGAGTAATGAGAAATTTGTTTCAATTTAGTTAGTTATATCTCAGTTAAGGAAACCGGCAAAAATCTTAAAACATGTACAGTAAAAATGAAAAATATATGACAAATGCTTACAGATACAAGCAAATGGTGGAAGAAATCTTGAATAAAACTTCAAGACTCAAAAATCATGAGGTGACATTAGTTAGGATGCAGGATAGATTGAATATGGAAACGTTGCTCACCTCCTCGTTCTGACTGGTCATGATGTAGGACACACATAGATTAGCCAAGACTATGGCACTGACACTTAATATCTGAAACACAACAAACAAATGCAAAGAAAAGTTACCTGGCAATGAATAACATTTGCCAAAACATATCAAAGAACATACCGAAATAAGGGTCACTATAAATCAGAAAAGATGTAAAAAAATATATATATAATCAAAGTAATAATAATAAAGAAAATGTTAATGACTGAAGTCAATTAAGAAGACTTTTTGAAAGTTACATAAAGAAATTACAGTAATACAAAATGTTATTTGAATATAATTTGAATTTTATGATTTGCTGACATTACATCAACCTATTATCTGTTTGGTTTAAAGTTTTAAAATATATACATTAAGCAGCAGGTGATATGAACTATATCATGATATGAACTAAATATAGTCTACAGTATAAATCAAAATGGATTTGTAAACTGCATTAATTGCATTGCCTGACAATTGCGTTTTTTTTCTGGGGTGGGAGGAGCCAGTTGCAAGTCCCTGGTGTTGGATCGTATATAATGAACGTACCGAAGATATCAATTCTTTTTCTATTACACCCTCAATCTAAGACTATTCAGAAACAGAAAGTTCAGTTGCTATCAGTTCGATTCAATCTATCAGTCACGGCCACTGAATTCCACCAAATTATATGGGTATATGAAACTAGTATGAGAGTGATATTTTCAGAAAACAGTTCAAATATACAACATAAGCTATTCCTGGACTCTATTAATGGCAGTGTGGGTTTCACCAAGCATAAGGTTTCCTACCATCATACTGTGAGGGACTGAATCTGGTTAAAGGAACAGCGACATATTTTGGGGTTTAAATGTAAAAGAAGTAAGTAGAAGCTAAGGCAGGCTGTTGTAATGCTCCACACAAAACCAATCCCATAGTGAAAAGTGGATATAAAGTGGATGCTATATGCAATATAGTCAAACAACAGGTATTACACAGAAACTCCACAAAACAAATGTAATATTTGTCCTCATTTTGTCGACTTTGAGAACATTTTCAAAATGCAACCAACTAAAATGAATTCTTACACAGTTTTCTGTAAGATAAAATATATTAATTTAAAATTATAATTTAAAATCTCTCTAACTGATGAAATCAATCAAGCAGACTAGCATACTTCTAACTTTGCATTTGTAGTTTTAAAAACAAAGGCTAGAATGATATACTCATTCCAAATGATGTACCTTACTCTGAAGGAACCATGGAAGTTAAGAAGGGTAAAAAAAAGTAATTAAAAAGTAATAATAATAATAGTAAAACAAAATTTAACAAAATTTGTTTGTAGTACAAACATATAGTATATACATTACATACCTTGGGTTTATCATAGTCCATTCACATAAAACATGCAACTGAATAGTGTGAATAAACAATACTTCTGTGACTATAGGAATACATTATATGCACTGTTCATATCACCTGCATAACCTAGTTGAAATAATACTGACAAGAACTTCTGTCTCGATCGCTGATATAAGGGCTTAATAAAGATATCATTGCACAATTACTGGCATCAAGCTATGCCCCATTCAGCAAACAGTCTGTTTCTCTTCCTCCCCTCTCTTCCTCCCCCTGCCTCCCCCACCCCACAAACATAGAAACAACACAATGTTTAAATAACATTGAAATATAAAAGGGAAATGACAGGTGACAACAAAAAAAGAAAAGAGAAACAAGCAAGTAAAGAAGCATTTGTTAGACGAAACGAATTAAGCTGACTGATCCTAAAGAAAAATATGATCAGTCTCTTTTGGCTGTAATAAAATTATTAAAGCTTTTAAAAACAAATGTTATCGAAGAAAGATGATATTCAAAAGGGCTTAACTTTATAAAAAAATTTAGGCTAACACAAGGACACAATTTTCTCTTGAAACCAAAACCCATTTGAAACTAAATAATCCTGTGAATTGTTTTGGCAGATTTTACTAACATTGTCATAATTTTTCTTCACGATTGGTTCGTAGAATCCTATGGCTTCTTTGTACTTATTCTCCTGCATGAACAGTACGTGGGCCACGTTCAGCTTCCAGACGTCGTGCTCGTTGCAGAATTCCACCGACTTTCGGAAGATTTTCTCCACTTGGCTGTAGTTCTCCATGTCCCAGTAAATCTTGGCTTGTTGCATCAGCACTGGGATATATCTGGTTGGGAAGAATCAAGAACATTTCTGAATTACTCTTACACTATTCCAGGGATTTAAGTTAGTAGTTTAAATTTTGTGTACAGTGTACAGTCTCCTATAATATACTATGGTTCTTGAGTACAAAAGAAACCCTGCAGATCTATAGATACATCCTGTCACTTGTATAGCAATTGGCCCATTTTTATGCATGGTATTTTGCTACATGTGATATTGAATTAATTATTAATTATATTCATTTTGAAGTGATTCTAATCAACATGTCAGTGCCATAATTCTGTTGAACTTATATTCCTCTCTCTTCAAGTCAGTCTGCTGCTGAAAAGGACCCTGCTAGGGTCGAAACATCAGGCCCTCTTAGACTAACTTTTTACCTTGATCAACTTTTCCTAGAGTAGAAAAGGCATTCCTCACGATATAGTCTGGGTTTCCCCCACCCCCACCCCCCTACTTTTTATCATTTGCAATGCTTGTGGCACTTTTTTAATTGAATGTCAGTTTGACAAGGTTAGGCTGATTGACAATGTAATAGGGTCAAAGCAGTCCGGGGAAAGTGTTTTGTGTATCAAATACAAATAATGAGCTTCACACCAACATCATCATATCACACCCAAAAGTGAAACGTTTTTAATTTATGGGGAACATGATTGTTTTACAGATTTTATCGAGATATGAAACATTTGTTTTGACAATGATGCCAAAACAAAAGTATATCACTCATTATACCCTCTTTGTTTTCAGACACATTTCTGAGGGTCTGCTGCGTTATGATATATGCACGATTCTATGAAGTACTGCATCATTGCACACGTGTTATGCCTATGATTTATGTACGATACACACCTTCCCATTTTATGAGGCCTGTTCATGATTATACCTATAAAAAAAATCCTGAATATGAAATCTGGTTAGAGAGAAAACTTTACCCACACAAAATATGCATGTCATCTACTACAGTCAATTAAAATGAAAATTTACGGACGAAATCTGGATTCGTTTATTTATATTGGCAGTCAAAGTCATATCATTAAAGTTATCCATCTTGTAGGATTCTAAATGTGAGGGTATAAACCACTAAATTAACGATGATGAAAAAAATATTAAAAACAAAGGGAAATTTATGATACAATACATAGTGTAATGCATCGGTATGTGTACAAAACAGGGAAATTAACAACATTGAAAATCTTTCTTGCCTTCAAAATAGATTAACGAGACTGTTCAAAATCAGTCAAATGTTTAAACTCGTCTAATGCTATAAAACAAGCTCTTTTTTTTGTAATTGGTCTTGCACATTTATACCATAGTATCATGTGATCTGATACTCATTAGTTGTAAATTATTAATTATACCAGCATAAATTTCTCCCTCTCTTTGTATAACTTTCGTGTTTGAAGGGATATTTAAAGTGACGAACCATAAATTATCCTATACATTCGTGAAGCACACAAATATGTATAGATTAAACAATAAATTTTAAAACATTTTAACAATGTCAATAACAAAATCTTTAATTCATGGAAAAAAAGTTAAATGGAAAATTTCCTCCAGTTAATTTGTTACGAGTAGCAGGTCATGTTTGCATAAGGTTAATATCTCCCTCCTACTGCAAATATATTGAGCTAATAATAAAATACCTTTATCTAGTTACATTTAGTGTTACAGCAACAAGAAGTAATTAAAAGCAACTATTTGTTGAGAGCAGAGAGAAGACACATGCTTGATTGAAAAAAAAAAACCATTTGCTATTGTGGTAAATGCAATGGGGATGTATAAAGTTAAATAATGAAACAACACATATTTTTTTTTAAAGATGGCAGCAAAGAGATATCAGTTTACTTCATAGTAGCACAGTGATATATGCCACACACACAAGATAAGCAAAGACCATTATTATCTATCCATTAAAGATAAGTACCTTTCTAAAGCCTCGTCATATTCGTTGACGGCCTTCTTCACAGACTCGTCGTCGTGGTGAAGCCTCGCCTCTTGCACCTCTTTGGTCAGCTTTCGTAGCATCTCCGTATGTTGGGTGGCGATTTCGTCTAGCTTCCTGTAGGCCTCTTCTCTGGACGTTTGCATCGTGATCACAGCGTCCAAGAATTGAAACAGGTAAGGACTGAGAAATTTGAAGGTCAGGTGAGCATTTTCCGCCAACACGTCTGCAGCGAGATCGTAATACTGGAGGAAACGAGAAGATAAAAATGAAGGGGAAAAAAAGTTCAAAGATTGATTAATGAAATGGTTTGAATGAAGTTAAGAATAAGTATTTGTATGATAAAATACACACTTGGCAGTAAATTTGACTTGAAAATTTATTTTTCTGTTAGTTTAACTTCAAATTGCCAACTTCTACAGATCTGTGAACTGTTACAGCTATTTTGACTGATGACATAAATTTAACAGCCAACCAAATGGCAGGATTTTTCCTCTTTCATGGATCTACAAAATAAAAAGTTAGAGACATGGTGTGCCTTTACCATGACTTGCAAATTTCTAATATAGAAACCCCAAAAATGATATTTTTCTGTCACTGCTATTTTTTGGATTTCAGCTTCTGTATCACAAAGTTGATTGTTGATTGTGGATATAACTGACCACCTGTTGAACTCTTGACTAATCCCCTCCCCTACCCCTTCCATTTTTCTGACATTTTTGCTGCCATTTTTATTCTGGAGGAATTAAATGTTAATACTGCATCGTTATAGGCTGGCTACTTGGTCACAGAAAATATGGTTTTGAAGTAAATTTCTCATCCCTGCCTTCAACCTGATCATCTCAACCCTCTTTCCTGGACTGAATGGATTGTAAGTAAACCAACTTTGTAAGATTATACTAAAATATTCAAACAAATATTTGCTGTATCACTATCCGATCTGAACTTACCTCAAACTTGATGTAAAGAATCAACAAATTGCCAAATGTCACTGGAGGAAATGGATTCTGTTGTAGGAGAAATTGAAGTTTCTCAAAACCCTGGGTCGGTTGTTCTTCCATATTCATCAAAGCTTGGTTGTGCAAAGTGACCGGGTCCAACTCCTGACCAATCAAACAAGACAAAACAAAAGGAAATAACTAATGGTAAAAGCAAATGTACTTTGTCTAACTTTTCAGTGTGCATAGTGAATGCATAGTGAACATGCATAGTGAACATGAATGCATAGTGAACAAACTCTTAACATTTTTTCTAGTACATTTAACCTTGTAAATCTTGGACCCATAAGCCAGAGCATGAAGGGCACTGGGGACCTTAATGTTAACTCTCATATTTCCTTACAATATGTTAATTAAACGAGAACACATCATTCCCTGCCCCCCCCCCCAATTGAACCTGGGCACCAAGGTTTAATTACAAATTATTTAAGAAAACAAGACAATTTATCTTATATCCTGTAATCTATCACAGTTGATAGATTAAATGCAATTATTGACTTCGTAATTTTACACCAACATTTTCCAAAGTCTTTCCCATTTGGGTATTTATCCCACATTTAATATCCAACAGAGGCATATGTAAAAGAGAATATATGTTGAAGTGTGCTTATGTAAAGTTAGCCAGATATATGTCTAACAAGAGTATATGAATAATAATAGTTATGATACAGCATGATAATGCCTTATCTATATAGAGAAAACCTATTCCAGGTGAATGATACAAAGGAATCTATAAACGCTTATCATGATAAAAAGTAACACTAAGCAGGTGCGACTTTCAAAGTAAAACCTTTCACAAACCTCTTCAGCTCTGGGGGGCATGTCAGTTAATGCCTCCTGAGATGCCTCAGCTGCAGTAGAGAAAGAAAAAAAAGGATAAAACTCTTTAGAAAATAATCACAATTTATAAAACTAAAATCTTGAAAAGAGAAAGAGCGTTGGAAACAATTTGTACAGGCAAATACAAAGGCTATAGAAACTCGATTTATTTGTTAACATCTACGTAAAAATTGGGTAATGAAGAACGTTTCTCTGAATTGGGCTAGAAACTGTAGAAAACATTTGGTGAAATCTCAAAATATGACCTCATGTAGGAATTAATTTTCCAATTCTTCAAATTTTCAACATCTTGGAGAGTTCAATAGTCATCTTTCTGGAGACAGACATTCGATAAAGCATTCTGTCTTTTAATTTGTACACAGGATTAATTTACGAGGGCTGTCAGACGAAAGGCCTTTTTCTAGATGATAGATACACCAGACAAATTTATCCATGTGAACTATTTGAATTTGCTTCATAGTTACATTGTTTCATGTAATCTTTTAGAAACTTTCATGATATCTCAATGATTTTCATCATTTTGTTTGTTGTCTGTTTGTCAATTTGTACTTTTATTTATTTTCTTACGACACTTAATATGACTATTTCAGTTCTAGATTCATTTTTCTTGTTTCCAAACATCTTTCATGAAAATAAACTTGTAGTGAATTTTCCTTAACGTAGGGATACGTATACCATTTATCCCACGACTTACTGTTTTTCAGTTGATACTCGATGGCAGCCTTCAAATTGAATGCTTCAATCAGGGCAGTTTCGTGAAGGATCAGGGTGTTACCCACACTACGTACATCAATGCCTTCAGTTGTCATGCCGACACTCAGTTCTGCAAAACAGATGTCAATTTTCAGAGTTGCATTTTATCGCAGAACTAATTAAAAGTCAAAAATCTTTGAATTATATGGTCATTATTAAATTGTCGACAAGTAGAAAATATCGATCAAGTCCACACGTTTATTCCAACTGGGGGTCACAACCCTTTCAGGGTCACCAAACTAGTTTGGAGGGTTGCTAAAATATTTTCATAACAAACTAACATTGCTGATAGTTTGTGGGAAAAATTGGTGGCCAAACTCTAGAAAATAAGTAACTTCAAAAGTTGCAAAATATAACACAATTTTGAACAAAGTACTCTTAACCATGAAAAACAATTTACAGAGAGATTAAAATTTGTTTTACCTGGATGTTCTCTAATGCCTCTTTCAATGATGTCTGCAATGTGTTTTAATGCTGGAGCATACTGCTTTAAGCTGTAGTAACACAGAGCAATGTTGTAAGACAAATCTGTGAGATGGAATGACCAAAAACAGTATTATAACATAAAAAATATCAATATTTAACAAAAGATTTATGAAAGGGAAAATTTTCAGAACACGGACGGTGCTACTTCATATTTATGAGTCGATGTTTTGGTCCACAATCACGGCACGCATAGGATAAAGTAAGATCCTTTGAGTGACCTTTCATATCCTTGAGTTCAATTATATAAACAATTGGATATTCTAGCAACAAATTGACAATGGCAAAATGATAAATGGAATATCACCTGGTCTGTAGCCCAGAATCTGCATCGCACTTTGGAACTTCTGACAGGCTGGTTGAAAATGACCTTCTTTGAACAGCAGACAACCAAGATTGACCTCTGTGTCGGGGTCTTCAGAGGGGCATTGTTCCACTAAGCTCTGTTTGTATGTTTGAAAAGAAAACATAAAGGGTTAAAGGGGAATATTCCAGTACCTGAGGATGATTGCTTAATAAAACTGGCTGGAAAATGTCTGTATCTGCAGGTCAAAACCACACCCTCATTAGGATTTGGTATTAATTAGCAAAGATATGAATTTTTCAGATTTAGTGGTAGTTTGTTATTAATGCATCTGGCAACAGCAGACTGAATGATGTCATCACATCACTTTAACTGATGTTTATGTTTTTCGTTATCAGTTTTAACTGGCTGACTCACTCACAAAGTAAAGTCATATTTCACCAAAAACAGTTGCAATTTGATGAACCTCCAAATACAGAGATCATTGGCAGCTAAGCAAACACACTCCAAATGTATCACATTTTCTAGGATAAAACAAGAAGAAGATTATAATGGGAATGTAAAGCTTTAGAACAGCATTTGTTCATAATGACATCACTGTGATCAACCCCCTGGAATAATTGAGGGTTTAATAGGGTCAAAATAGGTCACAAGCAATCAACCATAACTCCAATTACGAACAAGATATTGAGATGGGGTTTTCATAGAACAATGATTATCTGCCACTGGATTATTCCTTTAAATAAAGTATAAACCTTTTATTTCAGAAATTCAGGACTCACATTGTAAAGATTTAAAAGATTTATGTAGTTATAGCAAGTGTGGTAGTTATGCAATATCATAATTCATCATGGTTAGTGACAAAGTCTGTTGCAAAATGAAAAACAACAACCATCTATATGGTAATCAATTTTCAAAATTCCATAATTTATTTTTTGGGTTTTCCTTCATGTTTTTACACACCTTAGCAGCTGGTAAGTCTTCTTCACCATATTTAACAGCAGCTTGTAATTTAGTGATCTGAAAAGAGAACAAAAACCAACAAAATAATGCCTTCTGTAATTAGGATACAGAACCAGTGACTACAGCAAAAGATCAATCATTGCACTGACAGTATCAATAATACCCGAAAATATAAACATTTACCAGTGTAGAGCTTCCCAGAAATAAAAATTGAGGGAATCAATCATCTGAATAAAGACCCATTTAATAAACCTGCACGTCTGAATAGAGGCTGAGATGCAGACTTCATTTCATTATTAAAGAAGGAGTTAGGCCTACACATTTGCTTGGGTTTACCCATGATCAACATCGAACATCCCAACTGAGTGAAAACTTGGCAAAATGTTTTTTAGGCATTTTACAACTGGTTCCAGCTGCTACCGTTTGGTTTGCAGGAAATGAAAAATTAGCATCACCCGGTCATCAAACTACAATATCTGCCACATTGCTTCAACACAGAAAAATGTAATACATATACAAATAAATACCACTGCAGAGGGATAAAACCACTTCATAGATCTATATACAAAGAAATTTGGAACTTAATTTTTCTTGTAATTCCTTGGAAATGACAATAACACTCACCTTGGGCTGGTACTCTGGATTTTCAATTTGAAAGGTAGCTTTCATAGCCTCTGGGTACATACAGGCGTGGTAGAGGGATTGAGCATAATATAGCTTGTAATCTTCCTCCTCTGGATGAAGTTGTACCAGTTGTTCATAGCAGTCCGAAGCATTTATGTAATCTTGGATATGGAAATAACAATACCCAAGAAGAGAGAGAGCTCCCCTTGACTGGAAGACAAAAACAAACAGTGTTTACTTGAATATGTGTGAACAGTTATAAGGTTTTATTTCAACAAAATTGACTTTTCTCATGCATGCTAAACACTTTTCTCCTTATAGTAGTTAATGGGCTCAAATAAAGGTTGATTTACTTTTCTCCAAATTTGCCCTAGCAGTTCGTTAAATTCAAGTAGTCGATCAGAAAATTTTTGAGGTTGAATGAAACACCTTTGTAAAATCACACACACATTACCTTGTGGTTTTGTCCCAGGGAGAGACTTGTCGATGAAGAAAGACAATTTTTCTGTTTCGCTTCAAATATTCAGTTAAGATTAAAGATCTTTATCATCAAACACACATAATGAAAGTTACATTTAGGTATTAATGTAGAAGAATTTCCGATATACTTTACCTTTGGATGATTTTGTAATTGCTGAGAAAGAATTTGTACAGCATCAGGATATTTACTCTCTTTAATCTGAAACAAATGATGAAAGAGTGATTGAAACCCATATGAACAAGTAGACCAAACTACAAAACATATATATATATGATAGGTTGTTCTGCCAAAGTAGCCAGGAACAATTAGGATAGAATATAACTTTGCAACATTTGCAAAGAGCACAAATGTTCTTTTAAAGCCTATATTTGCATTCAATCTCGACTGTCTAAGTACCATTTTGTTTAACACTATTGTGCAGTATATCACACAATCATGACGAAGAACTCTTTGTTTACAAGAATTTTGGCCCATTTGCAGATTCGGAGGAAATTAATTATTCAGACTATAACATTGCTTTGGTTCATCCAAACCATCACTTGGAAGCAAGCGCTGGCAGGTGTGTCAACCATTCAGTTCATAACTCTACATTTGGCAGTAGGCTGGTCTACACTAACGTATACCTAACACCATTACAGATGGCAGTACATAATGTCCGGATCTGTCCCTTTCTGAAATAACATTCCTGTACCAAAGCACATTGTTCGCAGGTCACATTTAACAAAGTACCTTGGAGTCGTTAGTTCTTAATTGTATTAAGTCCAGTTATGTGTTCACTGTATAACCTAAATTCCTTTTTTTCAGTTTATTATTGTTGGTGGTTTAAATTTGCTTGGTCTCTGCAGGTTGGCCAAAATTTGGCAAAAGATAACATTGTAATAATTGTGTGATTATAACTAGATACAATTGTATAAAAACATTGCGTATAGTTAGACACCGGTATGTTTGTGTTTATCATGCAATACATTAAAAGGCTTTAAAGGACAGCCATAACCATGATATCTCTTCTTTTGCTCTGATTTAAATAGATATGTGGTATCATTGTTTGATCATGTGTGCGAGTCAAAGCCAGGATAATAACATTGTGCAATTATTGGTGGTTACTAAGGACTTAGACCAGCACCTTTTTGGTTTAGACCTAGGCTAGATCAAACTTAATATTACTTTATTAGGGCTACTCATGATTATTCAACATCCACTGAAAGTTAGGCATATGACAACTGGTTGCAGTTGTTATGGTTCAGTTTGCAAATTTCTTAAGTTATGATCATGACGTGTACATGATTTTGCTGAGCAATTTTACAGAAAAGCTACAGAAATTTGGTGTAACTGCTCCTTAGTCCTTGGTAAAACCAAATGCATCGAGCTACTATTACTAACTTAGGCTAGGCCAACATATTCAATGCCTATCTTACGTTAGGATACAATAGAATAAGCATGAAATAAATAGGCTAGAGTTGAAACTGAAAATACCATTGTGTAGATTGTCGAGGTATATTCCCCATCTTTTATATCAAAGTTTGCCATGTTTAACTCTTGTCCTCTAAGTCACACACTTTTTTAATCTGTTTGAATATGATATTTTCAAAATCCGCGACTGAACTAGTTAGTAAGCTAATCATAACTCCAAGGCAACCAAAAGCGTTTGGCAGGAATTTTGGACAATGCGCATGTGCAAGGTTTTGTTTACCAATGTGACAAAACATGTGACTGAACAAACTTATTCATCTGGCCATCATCATGATGAACAGTTTATGCTATATCATACTCAGGCTTTCATTTCCCTTGGCGATATAAATGTTGTGAACGTTGATATTTTTGAAATTAATAGCAACTGTTACCCGACTTAGACTTTGTTATTAAGTTTATATTTTGTATACTAAGTGTCTCACTGTTATATAACTGTGTGCCAGAAATATCCAAGGTGGCCATTGAAACAGAATTTTTCTGCTAGTGTAAGTTGGTAGTTAGCGGAGCACATGATAGGATCGAAAGCAGAAGCTACACACTGAAACGCCTCTTGGTGAGAGCAATATCATCGGATTATTTTTAATAACGACGAATGTTGAACGCAATGCATCATGTGGTTGACGTTTCGATTGGGTTTAACTACTGAGTTATACTCATACTAGTCGGTAAGTTAATAATGATAATTTAGTGCAAGATACATGAGTTTGCCTAACTAGTGATAAGTTAGGCTAGCATATTCCTATAGACCTAGGCCTATAACTTTGGTATGCCTATATTAATTTGATATATTAATGATATGCTAATAATTTCAAGTGGATAGTATACAAATAGTGAATGGTTATGAGTGCAATAGTGCAAATATATCATGAGCTGAAAGATGGAATGTTCCATTCAACGAGGCGCAGCCAAGTTGAATGGAACAAATTACATCTTTCAACGAATGAAATATTTGCACTATTGCACGAATGGAAACCATTCATTATTTGTTTTATACAACACCTTCAAATTTGGATATAATTGGATGTAAAATGCACTCATGCAACAGATTGTTTTGAACAGACAGGTTTCTCTGCTCTCTTACCATTGAAAAACGTGCTATCAAAAAAGTGTAATGCATGGTTCTATTTCATAGCGTGCAATAGAGCGGATTTTGCATGCAATCGACGAGCAATTGACCAATCAAATGGCCGGAATATAATTAGGTGTTGTATAAAAAGTGATTTTACATAAGAGAAAGTTAGGATCAAGTCCCCACCATACCCGGTCGGCATATTCCACTTGTAAGAGAGGGGTGTTTTAACCTTTGTATTGGATGTATCATCGGATTAATCATGACTCTCATCATTCCACAGTAAGAAACTGTACCGACCATGGAGAGTCACGTGACATGCTCCCAGGTGCTACTACAGTATTTAGCCCTTTGTATGTTAGTAGAGATAAGCGTTTTGTAGAAAACAGAACGCCACTATAACGCATTTACGGTAAATATGAGAATAATTGGTTAGGTTTGTATTATAACGTTGAGATACACCTCATAAAAAAACATGATCTGCATTGATCCCGGCTACTATTCGAACATATATTGAAAGAGAAAAGGGCAAACTTAGTTAACAACGTCCTGCGAAAACGGCAAAATTCAATATCATCCTGATTTGTAGCAACAACCATTTGAATATCGTTAACAAAGTCATGATTTATAGCAAAAATCATGTTAATATTGTTAACAACGTGATTTGTAGCAATATTGATATTGTGTGGATTATATGAAACATGTGCCTACAGTACTATGGTAGGCACATGTTTCATATAATCCTGGCTGCAGTTACATGTATAAAAATAAATACTGCCTTTCAAGTTTAAGTTCAACTTATTAATATCCCGAAAAAGCAATTTCTTGCAATAAAAGAAATTAATTAAACAAAATAATAATAATAATAATAAAGTACAGGACAAGGAGGATCAGACATAATTCATCAAGTACACAGAGCTGTATTGATCACAAACGAGTCTGGTCTGTCAAATTTCTCTTGTCTGCTTTTTTGGGGCCATTTGGCTGAGATCATGCAGAGTATAGTTTTGTGCTTTTTAGATATGCAGTATACAGTAGATCTCTCACCAACCTTTAACTGAGATAATCTGCTGTATCTAGTTCCCTTTAGAAAGCTGGACTTATATGTGATACTGTACCACAGTTGATGTCACACCATCATGTTCACACGGTTACATTCTTGATGTAAAGAGACTGAGGTTGAAAGCGGATCAAGTTGTTTGGTTTCCATACCCAGCCTCTATCTTGAGTGACTTGTTTTTCTTAAAGAGTACAGGTCTTCTCTTCTCTATTTCTTTTGTAGAATCCTGTAGAAGAGTATGAGGGTCATCATTTTGATTCCTGTATTTTTTGGAAGTTTCCTGTCGTCCACCTCAAACGATGTATCGCAGCTGCAACCTATGGGTGCCTCGTCACATTCAGGTGATTCATATTTTTTGTTCATGAAATCTAATATTAGGATATGGGCTTAATGCAACGTTCTCGATATTCTCCATATTCTAAAGTTAACTGAATAAAAAACGAACATGTTTTCAGTTCGTTTGTTGTGCTTTATCCATGTATGGTATTTAAAAGTACTTTCTGTTATGTTAACCACATAATGTAAATGTTTACATTGTTCTGTTAAGCTACAACATGTTCGTTAATATATTCTTACCAACAAAGTTTTCCCAATTTTTAATTGCAGCTCTTCCCTTTAATGTCACAGTAACTTGTGATGGCCCCACTACTCTGGGAGGGACAACATCATGCCTAGCGTCTTTGTACTCCTGGAAGTTTAATAACAGCAGGCCAAGCAGCAGAGAGTATACTTATATGTACTGGTGGAGGGATTCATTCCAAAAGTATCTTGTCCCACATTTTCAGTTTGAAGAAGGTGGACAAAATAGTACCTTTGAAGAGACATATTTGATGAAAAATGATATTGGAGCACATACCATGATTGTGGAAGTAATGGATGTTGCTACTTTAGTTGCCAGAGGGCAGACTTCATACAATGTGACAGGTTAGTGAAGAAGTTTAATATTCAATGATAAAATGATTTCACAGATGACACAAAAGTAAGGTTTACTTTAGTTGTTGTCTACACAGCTTTTGCCGAGAGAGGTTGATTTTAAAGTCATGTCAAACTTTCAAAAGTTCCGTCACCCAACACTCTGTGCACAGAAAACACTTAAACCTGCCCACCTCTGCTTCTTCACAATTAAAATTTTAAACTAAGGGATAGTTAGTGAGCATTTATGCCAAGAACAATTTGAGAAGTCCTTGTAAAATAGTACAGTAGCTCAGTCTGAAGTCAATTTTTTTTTTTTTTTGGTGACATTTTGGACCCATAAATTACACTTTCTGAAAGTAGCATAATTTGCATGTCAACTATAATAGTGGAAAGCCCACAGTATACTGCTCCACCGATCAAGTCCGGACTCAACACGACCCTCATGGACCATTGGTAGTGTGCATGTGCTTAAGATTAAAATCATCAGAGAGTTTGCCACTTTTATAGTCCCGACAGCTTCAGTCAGGAAAACTGAACTTGTAGTGCATTATTCTCCAACTGACAGTCGGCAGTCTCAACAAATGTAACCAGTCACAAGCTAATAAAATTGCATGTGACCTAACTGAGCACGAGTCGCTAACAGAACACAGGCGTTGTGTGGGCTGATCAGTCGGTCAGTGTGTGGGGTTCAGTTGTACTGTAAGGTTGTGTGTCTTCACGCCCTTACTAGATCAGGATGGAATAGTAGAGTCCGGTTGTGATCAGTTTTGTGCAGTGTGCAGTGGATGGCTGGCTTTACTCTACACAGTATGAAGGTTGCAAGGTCTAATGATTTGTGGTATTAGCATTGTAATAGCCTTAGCAACAGCTATACTTCATCATAATTATCACCCGTTAAGGTACTTGCATATTCCTATGGCACATCAACTGCTTAGAGAAGGTTTGCTTGTCGGCATCTCTAAATTTATCACAAATCTAATAACAGTACAATAACAAGCCTAACCGGAACAAGTGTACTTTTCGCTCAAAACTCTCTCTCACCACATTTCAGTGGTGCAATTTTTCCCAAATTTTTTCAGCAGTTAATACTTTAACCTCAGATTGAATAATTGTGCTAAATTACAAAAACCTGTCCTTCTGCAGCCTTGTCTTGGATTGTATTTCAAGTCAGGCTGGAAGTTAACATAAATTGCAAGTAAAGTAGTATGTGGTAGTATTGTGTTACACATGTACGGTATTCCACGAAGTCGTTGACGTGATGTAACAGCGGGTCAACCGGTAATTATTGGTGGATTCAGGAAGCGCTTGTGAAAGATGCACCAATAATCAGCAAAACACATCCCCTGTGAATCAATTCAGGTTTCCTTTATACTCTGAATCCACCTCATAACCTTCCTTTGGCATCTTCTCTCACTGTTAAAGTAGTTTATAAAATAGTGCTTTATTCTTGTAGGTGAGAACAAGGTTATATTTATATTGTAGTATATTTCCAAAACCTGTGATTGCACTCAAACTTTGATATCATGGACTGAAATAATTAATGCAAACATTTAGATACCATTGTTTTCTCCCACCTTAGAACCTAACTGCTTCTTCTTCAATTCACCTTCCCATCACCTGTGCCTTATTTGCCCCCCCCCTTTTTCCCAGCACACCACTTCTCCTGCCCCATCCACTCTCCCTTCCCCCACATGAGTGTTAGCTCACTCCCCCTAGGAGTATTAGCTCAGTGGTTAATGCCGGTGCCTTTCAATCATAAGGTCCCGAACTCGTTCGAGTCACTCCAAGATTAATGTATGCCATCCAGTTACAGAGTTGTTGACAATTGACAATTCATAATCATGGACGTTAAATATGAATCTAAGAGACTGATTGGATTTACTGTATAGGTATGTTCTGTATATATTCTTGACAGTAAATAGTATTTTTCCTGTCAGGTTCAGTCACATCGAACTTATTTTTTGAGGCTTTCATGTCGTAAATCAGATAGTAACTTGTGCCATATGTGCATGTATAGTTTCCATGGTAACTAAGCAGCTCATTCTCCTAGGTTACAGGTGGTGTGACCAGTATCAGGTAGCGATGGTTGCTCACTGTAAACTACACCAATCTACTAGCGTCAACAAGTTACCAGTTCACTTTCTTTGGTTACGGTGTAAAATTCTTGCATAATAACTGCTGGGTGAGAATTATGAAAACATGTAAACATTCAGGCGGAGTCACGCCGGTGTTTACAGTGTGCCATGAGGTGAGCAATGGTATGAACAGAAACACCCATTTAAGTGTTACTGTTAGAAATGGTTTCATTACTGGCACTGAGATTGTAAGTTTCGATGATACTCGTGATGTCTCTCTGTTCAGATTTATAAAGGATGTCATACTGTAATAGATATTTTGAAAATATGAGCAGATGGTCACATGGCCTTTTTTATATAAAATGGTGCTATTGTATATTGCAAGTTATTAAGAGCATCCAAGTTCACCTTCATAGGGTTAACACTTGGTTTAATATTACATAAGTGGTAAGTACAATTTCCTAGTGCATATCCTGTACATTTGCTTTCCATTTCTTCTTAGCTTCCTACATCAGACTTCACACGGTTTCTCCTGCCGTCTGTAGCTAAATCTTCATGCGTGTACACTCTTGAGTCAGAATCTGAATTGTTATTAGACTCAAACCGTGTTGTTAAGAAATGTTCCAATTTCATTGACCAACATTCAGTGACGATGTTTTTATAATGCTGGATACATCTGTACATGTACATGAATGTACGTGTAGGGTATTTAAATGTATACAGTATGTGTGTAATACATTATCCTAACAAATTATATGACAATATAAATGCACTCCCTCATAAAACTTCAGTGGCACCAAGTCTGATTTTTATTTAAAAAAATAATAAGCAATTTGCACTAAATGCTATCAAATAGTACTCATGATACAAATTCATCAAACAGATCCAACAGAAATCTTCAAATGTTGCCACGTTGTTTTGTCTATATGACATGAAATTTGATTAGTCAATTAGACAAAAACTGCAAAAAAAGTTGTGAATTTATATGTCAACAGGGCTCTGTGCTGGCATCAGCTTCCATTAACCATAACTGTTCTTCCTTCCCCAGTTCACCCTCCCTAAATGCTCTTCTCATCATCTACTGTACAACATTCCTAACTTTTTGCACACACTTAAAGCACACTGAAAAATCCGATCAATGAATCTCTAAACTGTACTGAAATTTTCTGTTTTTAAGCTGCTTTTTCTCGTTTTTCTTCTATCCAGAGAACATAAATGTTCAAGTCTTAATGAGCCAGAACGAAACGGTCTGCCATCAGGACTGCTATGCTGCCACCAACAAGACCCTACGACTCATTGCCAGCATTCACGATCCTAGCGACTTCTTCCAGGGTAGCATCTTTTTGTTTGATTGGGATTTTGGAGACGGAAACCAATCTCTGAAGACTACATCAGTGAGTTTACTTTGCTGTTTCCAAGAGTAACAGTATCGATGAAATATCATCGGTATCACAGACAAATGAAGCACTAGATATTGTACTGTATTTACTATACTTATCAAGTTAATTCCTGTCTCTGTGTCCACCACGTTCAGTGCCACCTTAAGAAACGGTGTGTCGTGTCCGCAGCAAAGATTATCTCGTCATTGAAATTCGCTACAAGACTGCAGTGTAAATGTCACATCAAAAGAGTGAAGTCTTATGAAAGCAAGTTAAAGTTTGAAAATATACAGCGACACACAACCTTAGACTGTACCACCAGTGCTATTGACTAGTGTCACTGTCAATGACTTGGACTGGTTCGAGTCACATTTCTTTGACTCGTGACTTGACTTGACTTTGAGGTACATGACTTGTGACTCGACCTGAACTGACCAGTAGTCTAGGCTGGATCACCAAAGAGCTTATGATTTAATGGGAATATTTTGTTCTTTGTTTAGGCCAAGGAATGTACCGTGTCCTAGAGGTGTGGAGATGAAAGGGGGAGGGGGGAAGGGGGAGGGGGGAAGGGGGAGGGGTGAAAAATGCAGGACACCAACTTGCCGTTATTGGTCGTTGGTTCTTTCAAACATTCCAACATGCAATTGCTCCATGAATGTTTCTGTGACTGTATTTTGCAGGCATTGAACTTGTTGGGCACTGAAGTTATAGTATTTGGCAATCTTGTACCTGTACTGCAGGAAGCATCAATGTAATTAAATGTCAGTAGTTCCGTGACAGAACTTCATAACAATGTTGAATGTCAGGAAGGCTGTGATCTTTGTGGCATTTTCATATATCATCACATTTGAGTAAACAGAAGCCTTTAGTGTACAGTACCGGTATGAACATTCATACATTGTGTGGCATTACGTCACTTTATACAGTCAGGTTACTTGTGTAATTACGGCTTGTGTTCTATATGATTTATTATTTGTAGTAATGTTTGGCCGTTGCCCGTCGTTTGAATATTCATAAGTTGATGAAAGCCATGTGAGTTCAAAATTGGTAACTTTTCACATGGTCGATTACCTTATGATCACAGTTTACACAGCTAACTGTAAGGATATATCCTACAGAAAGTGCATTTCCATGAACAAGAAGAAAACACTTCCTATTCATATTTTTCTTCACAAACAGGAACATTTCCTATGGATCTTTGAGTTTTGGGTGTGAATATAAATTAAGTGAACGGTGTCTGTAGGTTATTTTTATGTCAAATGTCCTATTGTCACTACCTTTGTATTGAAAGTGCATAATTTGTCACACCCATGTCAACTGCTGATACGTCATGTATTTCCTTTATTGTCTTTTCTTTGCATTTTCTGTAGATTTCTGTGTCCCACATTTACAGTACCATTGGGACATTTAGAGTATCCGTTAGTCTTACGGCAATCATGAAGTCGGGGAGGACTAGAAGTGGAATGTCAACTCTCACTGTTACTACACTGGGTAAGTTTCTTGGTACCCTTGTAGCTAAATTTGGCATTTAAACATCATGAAATTCTTGACTTTTTACCTCTTTCCATTTACACTGACGTGACAGTTTCTTCTGATTTCTTTGTTTTAAGTCTCGCTGTGTCTGCATCTCTGTTCGACAGTGCTTGGCATACAGGCACTTCATTTATCTAGCTATCTAGTACAAGTTGTCTATCGCCCTCTACATTCTCATTCTACCTTTTAATGAGCTAAGGACAATTCCATGAAGTCAGAATTTACAGTTTGTTTATCTGTGTTCTAGCCATGACTCTCGAACTTTTATTTGTATGTGGCCAGGTCTGTCACATTGCATCTTGAACTCTTTTACTTTGATCTAGGACTGGGAATGAGGGGAGGGGGGGGGGGGGGGGGTAGGATCGGATGGGAGGAAACAGCTGTTGGGAGTTTGGGAAGGACAAGGGGGCAGTGATCATCAGCACTCTTCATGCAATCAACATTTACGTTCATTCTGGATTACTTTTGCAAGTCTATTTTGCATACAGAAATGTGAAAAAACAAAAATTTCAACTCAGAAACATCTCTGTTTCCACTTTTTGTCAATCTTATTCCGATTTGCTTCTTTTCACTAGACGCCATCCAGAATCTGACAGCTGATGGAGTCGATGGTGTCGTCGTCGGGGAGGAGCGGCAGATAAATATATCGTGTTATGGAAGGTTTGTCTAGTCTTCTATGCATACCGTACTTCGGTCCACTGATGCCATTTAAATACCGTCAAAGAGTCGCAAATGATGCTGCTGGTTCTTCGCATGGTTTTAACTTTTTCTTTTGAAGAGTGGCGAGAGGTTTTGTACATTGCCACAAAAAAATTGGGTTAGGGTGATGGTAGTTTTGAATTTTGCAAATGTTAAGAGAGAGGATAGAATCAGTGTCCAGAATTTATTTCTCTTTCCTGACTTGCTTGTCTCCACATGTCCTCAACACCCTCCTCACACTTCAGTGCCTGGAGTTAACTGGTGACCTGTTTTTGAACACTGTATGCCCTCAGTGACCAATCACTTCTGGTCAATAACCCTTCTATGCATTTTAGCTTCCCAAGTGCTTAGAAGGATTTTATTGTCCGGATTTCGTTATCTGTTCGAATCCTCATCCTAGTGTAATTGTACATCAAAATAGTGGTTCAGAACATTTTTGTTATAAGAGCTATTTCTGCTTGAACAAGCAGAAGTCTAGTGTAATGCAGTCATGGAAACTTCAATGCATTTTGGTTCAGTGGTTTTCGCGAAGAAAACTGAACGTCCGCAAGTTAAACGATTCCTCTTGTTTTGTTTGCAGTCCGCCAATCTCCTTCTGTTGGTCCATCTATGAAGACAATACCACTTCCGGTCTTCCTGTGGCCGAATCTTGTCTGCAGAGTTACTGGGTGGATCAATGCAGATTACAGATCGACCATCAGTTTAACAGTTCTTGCCAGTATGTTCTGAGCGTGAGGGCTTCCAACGATGTCAGCTTCGAGGCCCTCGCTGTCAGGGTCGATCCCAAGGCTCCTCCAGGTATGCTAGATTTCATTATTTCTTAGACCCATAGCCAGGAATTCTGATTTTGGGGTCATAATTTGGAGTAGCACAATATTTTGAGTTTGTAGTACGTACTGTAACCATTTGGTAAGCTATGAAATCTGCTATATTATAGACTTTGAATCCTAGCCTATATCCCCTCTACCAGGCGAGATCATTTAACACTGTGGTGCACCATTTGAGCCACTTCAGGGTCGCTGCCCATTTCATCCTTTCAAATCTGTACCTGATGTCTCTTTTTACCCTATTGTCACTTGTACGGCGATATGCAAGAAGTGCAACACTCGGGACAAAACAAATCAGTTGAGTTCAATTGAGGGTTTCTCTAAGGTACTGAGGGGTACTACCATCATCTTTAGCTTATATGACAGAGATCATTGCAATCAAGAACTCATCCAGACAGCTTAGGAAAATGTTGCTCGGTTTGAGAGATGTCCTAGTTTTATTGAAAACTTATATCTGGTGGCTGTAATTTTGTAAATCTGTGTTGTCATAGTACCATTTTGTACAATCGGATGGATGCAACGTTTGCCTATTTACAGACCACAATACAGAAAGTAAACATCGTCATGAATAAAGAAGAACATAGAAAGTTAAGCACATTTGGCTCCATGATGTCATATTTAGACTTGATCAAGTCTTTAGCCCTGTGTATGTTAGATTCTCCCAAATTATGACCTTACTTAGCTATCTAATTGGTGATGCTGTTCATGACAGTTGTCTTTATCCTATAGATTAATAATGGTGGTGTGTCTCCTTTAAGGGTCATGTTTTATAGGTATCACGAATCATCTGGTATAATACGTACGATTAATACGCAATTTACACATTGCTGGAGGGTTACATGTAGATAACTATAGTGCATGAGTATAGTGAAGACAGGTAATTAAAAGCCTTGACAAATGCAATTTAAAAGTGGGGATAATAATAATAAAAATAATAATAATAATAATATCAGAACTCTCTAGTCCTAAAGAAACTGGATGTTGTATTTCTTCTTTTTTGTTTATTGTATCTAAAGATGTTGAGAAACCCAGTGTAGCGGGCATCGTAGTCGGTATTTTATTCGGATTAACGTTGACGTGCATATGCATGGCGATCGTCATTCAACAAATACGGAACTCTCGTAAGAGGAATGTGGAGGTGGCCAACTTTAACTTTAATTCCTTCCCCATGCACGACCCCATTCGCGAACACGCCAGACGATTAAACGATGCGGCGAACGTACCGAACGAAAGGACCTCCCTCCTGGGGAAAAAACCATCGTTGGAAGTGAGGTGGGTCAAAGGTCATGAAACAGTCACAATATGATTGAAGAAAAATACGTTTATTAGTAGTCAAACTATTTTGTGCTGGTGTGAAAAAGATGAGAAAATCGAAGGAAACTTTTTGTATGTAGTAATTATTGAGAGTATTCATATTGGTGGATTTAAAGTGTAAAATGTGACAAGAATAATGGTGTCTTGTCCAGGTTATGGTTTCGATGCCACAGGTGGGTTTGTTCGAACCCTTGGTCAAAGATTCTGAGATGGAAGGAGGAACAGACGAGTACGAAATTAAATTATTTTTAAATTCCTTGGTAAAGACTGAGATTAGTGAGCTGTAAGGTGCTTCAGACGAGACACTAAGAGCTGTTCGCTGGTAAACTAAGGATTCTGTTTGTAGAAATATTGCAATTGTTAATGTGTGAATCATCATCTTTATTCCATGGTGCTATGTTACGTGTCATTTTTCAAGCAGCTGTTTAAGTTTAACCAAACGTAATTGAATTAAAGATTGAAGGCGAACAAAATAAGACGATCAGCCTGTAAGTAGTTTTGCAACAGATGATCGTTAATTATTAGTTGTTTTTAACGATTCGTTTCTGTTCAATAAAAAAAAATTCTTGCTCATATTAGTATCGGGAGCAGGCAACGAGTAAATAGCGACGTTGTAGAGTGGTTGGCTCGTAACCATGGTTTCCAATCCCATTCCAGGCCCCCAAAAACTGTCTTTGTCATTTTCCAGTTTCTTTTAAGAAATGAATAAACTCTAGTCAAAATAATGACATGCAATTTCTCTGAGAATCCAGTTACTAATAATATTGGAATGATTTACCACAATCAACCCAAGATGCTTGGCTGAATGAAAAAAAACTTAGATTAGAAAACACAAGTTAAGATGCTACAAAATGATTAAATCGGCTTCAAACTTGGAACGATATCGTATAAACTACAAGTGATCAACTCACGCCACAGTTACGATCTGCAGTCAGAGACTGGGGGCAGCATTTCAAGTTTCTCAGAACTAGATAGGACCGGTATGACAGAGCTGATGTTGGGTATTGCTGGATACCCACATTTTTTGTCTATTACTCTATATCTTTGGGACTAATCCTCTAAACAGCAGCGTCTCAACCTAAAGAATCTGATTCCTTTGATCATTGGAGATTGAACTGAACACTCAGTATCAAATCTTTCCGATGTTAACATGTCACAGCTGTTGAAAG
The DNA here is from genome assembly GCA_020650975.1 of Apostichopus californicus. NCBI lineage: Eukaryota > Metazoa > Echinodermata > Holothuroidea > Aspidochirotida > Stichopodidae > Apostichopus > Apostichopus californicus. Next base: position 31,721 of record JAIPMN010012536.1, read on the forward strand.
TTTCAATAACATCTTGTATCAGATACTGTATTTGTGACCAGTCACATTATTTTAAGATCGGGTCGAGTGACTGCTTTTGAATTCCGTGACCAGAGCGGATCAAGTCACTATATTGTTATCTTTGGGGAAAACATTAAACAAACTTGTATGTGGCACTTGACTATGAAAATTTAGTAATTCCAACTCAATGATCTAGTGACTCAAATTAAAAATTGTTAAAATATTTTTTATAATAAATATTTTTCTATAATATTTTTCTATAATAAAATAAAAGATAATGTAATCATTCAAATTTGCAGTATTTACATGAATTGACAAATTGTAAGTCTTAATTTTATCTTTAAATGTGTATAGTTCAAAAAAACATAATTATTAAAAAATGAACTTTTTCCTTTGTCCTGGCCTTTTTTTTTATCTTTAATCAAAATACTGTGTGCCAGATGATGTATTTGCTAAACTTAAGTTTGGCAAATAATGGAGTCAAGTCACTATATTACATCCAAGGGGAAATTAGTTTGTTGCTCGAGTCCCTGTGACTTTAGATACTTCTATCATGGCTCGTTACTACACTGAATAACTGTATAAATTAGGTGTTTACATTCGTCCCGTTTATGTGAGTTGACAAAATTTTAAGTCAGTTTCAATTTTACAAGTTTTATTGTTCAAAAACTTAATAATTAAACAATGAACTTTTTGCCTTTTCCTTTCCCTTTGCAAATCGAAAAGCGCTGTGCTGGATGACTCATTTCCTGAAATTAATTTGGAGGGGATTTTAGTCATCATTTGTTTGCCCTTCCCTGTTTTGTTTTGGCTCTTTCTATTGTATTCATTATTTTAACATTTTCTTTTTCTCTTTGTTTTACATTCCGGTTGCTTGTTATATTGTTTCAGAGTAGTTTGTCTTTCTGTTCTTTCTTAACCATTCAAAATAAATTATGTGTTAATAATGAAAAATGTTTCCTTTAAAATATATCTTTCAATTTCTGTATTATGAAATATCAACTTTTTATGTGCCATAACTATATAAACAATTGCTTTGCACTCGTACGGATTTGAAAACAACACTTTTGTGAGGTAAGTTACGGAAGCAATATTGCTGAGCAACCAATTATGCTTCAAACCACTTTTAAAATCCTTGAAACGACTTGAGCAATGTTTCAGCATTTTTATCTCTCTCTCTCGCTTGCCAATATTTTCTTTTTTTCAACAGAAATTAATGAATTATGCAAAACAAAATTTTTTTTCTCTCTTTGTTTTCTTCCTTATTTGCCTTATTTTTATGGAAATATAAACAAATATAGCACGTTATTAAAGGAACTTTATGATCTTTTAGTGTAATATCATATCGTAGTGAGTTACTGTACATTTTTCATGCAATAATTCCATTGATGTTTTTTATGTTACATGTTTTAATAGTAAAATACTACCATGTATTGTGCTCTGATTGCTCGGGTCTGTAAAAAGACAATCTTGCCGCTATTATTTGCAAAGAGAGACAAAAAAAAAGAATAAAAACAGTTGTTCACAACTTGATAAAATAAAGTGATTATTACCTTGATTACATAGTAAAGTGTAATCAAGGTTGTAACTAATTGCATTCAACTTATTTGTCCATTTCTTTGTTCGTTGTATGTGGGTTTTTTTCTCTCTTTTTATTTGGGTCCGACCTATTAGTATGAAAGAGTAATTAAATTGATGTAATTTGACTTGAAACAAATTTTCACAATATATCAGTTATTATTTTATTTGTAAAATACTTTGGCGAAATGAAATATTTGCTAATTTTTGCATGTTGACCTCTGGTGTTCTATTAGTGCTCACTTGAAAATAAACAGTGTGCTTGGAAATGATATTTTATGATGCAACAAAGGTTAGACAAGTTTCTTAAAATAGCCTTGATTTGTCATCGACACAAGTTTTTGTTATATTTTAATATTTGTGCTTTAGTACTTTAGTTTCACTTATATTGAAACTGAAGGGAATAGAAACTAGCTGTAGATGTAAACAGTTGTAGGAAATGAATTATTATGATTAAAAGAACTGCAATAAGAGAAAATGCTTTACTTGCCAACAGGCTTAAAGGTCTTCATTATTGGCCCCAAAGTTTTAGCACCCATAAATTTGCTAAAAATTTAATTTCAATCACTTGGCGATTATTAAACTAGACAGTTAAAGGGTCTCCTCTTGTGTGACTCAATTTACATTGAAAGCAAACATTTGGGGGCCAAATACTGATGATATTCAAAGTAACAATATTAGATAGTTTGAAATAAACATGTCGCCAATTCTCGGAAATACTTTTTATTTTATGTTAGTTTTGGTTTTTGTCATGTTTCTTTTTTTTTGATTAGTACTTTGAAATACTCGTTGACAAGTACTCAGTCATTTACGACATACCAATATAATTGCTAAAGGTCACATAAATGGGTATAAACTATTATTGCATCTTTTGAAACATAAAGTAACGATCTGAAACAATTGTGAAAGTCAATCTTGGTTCAATGTTTCTTTTTAGTTTTGTTGGTAGCATGCATGTAAGAAGCAAGTACAATACAAGTAGTATACACAACTGTTGAGATCAAAAATAAAATAAGAGCAGATTTTAATCAATTTCACCACAAATATCTATTTTTGCAATAGTTCATGAGCTTGCTCTGTTAAATCACACACTGAATATGCCTGCTACGTAGTCGTTAACACCAGTAATGTTTTATTGGTAAACCACAGCCCTACAACATGTGACGACACATTTATAAGCAAATAAAAATTACACGATACTTAACATCTTGCAGAAGATAAGCGACACCAGCACACAAACAGTTTACATTGTACTTGAAAGACAAGTATTCTTTGCAGGTTCTTAATTTCTCACTCTCTCATCCCATGCCCCTCCCCCTTTCCCCCTCCCTCCCTGGCAGATGTCATTGCTGCTACATAATTGGACAGTCTATGCTCCACTTTTAGACACTCAGATACTCTCTGCTTAAGCCTTCTCTAGTCAGAAATGAAAATCATTGAAAACGTCCCCCCCCCCTCCCCCTACAAATATATGAAATGTGTCCAAACTTGGAGGTTTTCTTCAATTCTATATTGACATTTCAAATTACTATAAGCCCTATTTGAAGTTACATTGAGATATCTAGTCTTCACTTGGCAGTATGAAAAACTAGTGGTAATGAAAAAGAAAAAGAGAAATAATGCAATTTACATTTTTCTCTTTTACACTAATGCCAGAAACGAGTGCAGTCCTCTTTTTTATACACCAACAAATTTATTTTAAAGTGTTGACTTTCAGTCATGTACTTGAATGGAATGACTATTGCAACATTTGACTCTGCATAGTAGTATGCAATGGAAATGTTTATGTATTTATCAATAAATCAAAATATCTCATGAAAGATGTTGGAACAAATTGTCAACATAATTTACATGAAGAAGTTAACATTTTGAAAGGCACATACATATCAGCATCAACATGTGCTGCTTCAACAGTAAATATTACATAGCACACTTTAATGTTATAATTTAGGTGAATAATACTATAGTCAGCCTCTGCTAGCTTTTATGCAAATATGAACTGATATAATAGCACACAAATGAAGCACATCAAAAAACAAAAGAAAAGCATAAAAACAAACCTTACAAAAATTGTATAAAAAAATATAGCATAAAATAAAAAATGAAAATATATAAAAAAGTACCAAAATAGAGACAAAATTGATTTACACCAAAATTATATCATCTTAGAACTGAGGAAGTTAACTCATTGCTTTGGTTTTAGATAAAGCCTGAAAAATTGTAAATTCTTTAGAATTTGCTCAGGTAATGAGAATCTTAAAAAACAGATGTTCAATCTTTACCCACCTGTTTACAGCTGCAGATAAAAGTAAATATTCATTATAAAGAATTGAAAATATGAAAATAAAAATTAATAAAACAAGAAAATATTTAAATTTATTCCACAGTTAATCCCTCAGATGGGACAGAATATCCGACACACATTGACTCGTGGACAGTGATAAAAATAATTTACAAAAAATCTTTTACAAAGCAAATATGAAATATAAAAAACTTTGTCCAAAGGTGTTACTCATTCAGAGTATGATTTTTTAGGTAGAAAAATGATATATAAAATAATGAATCTCTTGAATGACCTGAATATTTTCAAAATAGTGACAGAAAAAGAAGTGTTAAACATTGAAAATTAATAACTGAAAAATATTTGATTTTACTAGCATAGTAAGTCGGAACTGTTGTTATGTTTGAGGACAAAAGGAACAACCACATAAGTCATTGCACAAACTATTGCCTAATTCCTCCATTAAAGTCTAATCCCAGATTCACTTTTTGAAAGTATTTACCAAATTTCCTTTCCTAAAAAAGTTGTCACCCAGGAGCTTTTTTGTATGATTTCCAAAACTCAAAGTGACCTCAAACTTGTTAACATTTTCCTTCCACAGTTAAAATCAAGATTACCTAGTGAAAATAATGAACTGCATTGCTATAGATTTTTAGCATCGAATAGCAACGGAATCTTTTACCCATTATTCCCTTATTTCAGGGGCGATCCTTTTCGGAGCAGCGCTGAAATCTCGATGCGTCTTACCCGTAGCTTTTGCTTTCCATACTACTTGTCGAATCCTTTCTGCTGCACTTTCTGTTCTTGCTTTGTGTGACGTCTGTATTTTACCGACCGATTGCAAGTAAGCCTCCAGCTGTCGGCGAGAACGGAGATGAAATTCCCCGTGACTTTCAAATGGATTTTTCACCTCTGGTGTAGAAGGGGTGACTGTCTGCTTTGAAATGATTTTACCATCTGCTTTTTTGCTTTCAAAATTTGGTTCCACTCGCCCCTTGCCGTGCATGAGCATCGGTGGAGTTGACATCATCTCGGTACACGAGGTGGTCCAACCGTGAGATTTCTGTTTCCTTAGAGGTGAAGGACCGTTGGAATGATTCGATGTTTGAGTTCGGCTGGAAACTGCACTTTTACACCTTCTTGGACTTTGAACTTTGACGTGTGACCTTGAGGACACTTTGGAATGAGCAGTTTTTGGCCGACTCTGTCTGGCTTTGGGGATCGTGGAAGCGATGCGTTTTGGATGGATGCTCTGATGAGGCTGAACATGGAGTGGAAATGTTTCAATCGGCGTGATAATCGTTTCGGCCACGATGTAATCTCTGTCGACAACCACCTCCACCTCACCCTCCGATTCTGCATCACTAATACTTGAATAATCAGATTCCTGCAAAGTTACTCTCCCTACTTCTATTGCAACAGTATTCGCTGCCGTGTTGTACACAACGGGATTATCGTACTGCTTTCCAGATTCAATCACTCCGACTTCCAACAACAATTTTTCACGTTGGATCGGTTTCTTGTCAATCCTTATTTGAGAATTCTTAAGAGATTTGATTTCAGAGAGACTCGTCTGATCCGATAGAGTTTGCTGCCTCCCACTGACTGGGGCACTTTTGCCTCTTATGGGCATCCGTAGGCCAGACCGTTTTGTACTGATGTTGGTGGAAGATTTCGCTGTGATTGGCCTTGACAACGAACTAAATCCACTCTCAGATATTGCTCTTTGACTGGACGCTCCCCCAACCTCCCAGAATTGGTCGCTTCTCTTAAAATCAAGTCCACGGGTAAGATCTTCCGATCGGACTGAAAGTTGTTTGGCTGAATTTATTCTCGACTTGCTGCTATATCTGGAGGAGATGCTAGACGTCGGTCTAAAACTGCAGCAAGAATGGGATTTTTGAGGGACTCGGGAGCCACCGGTCCTTAGCCTTGTGAACGGCATATGGGTCTTGGGGGCTCTGTTCAAATCGGATGCGGATTTCGAACGGAGGTCGGTCATGTTGCTGTAAACACTCCCTTTCAGACTGTCGGTCAGTTTAATATTTTGAACAAGCCGTTGCACTCGTTCGGCGTGCTCCAACTTCTTGGGGCTCAACGAGCGACTGCTGTGGGAGAGCTGGCTGACTTCCAACGTACTGCTTGCATTGGTCAACGAGATGGTTCTGTGAGATACTAGCTTCGGATTGGCCGAGGCGACACGTTCACTTCGATTTGCTCTCACCAAGGCGTAGGGTTGACGTCTGAGGGAAGCCTCCTCGAAATTGTTTTTGTAACGGAGCAGCTCAATCTTCTCGTCGGAGCTGTAGTCCCAGTCGATCTCCTCAAAGTTGAGGATGAGAAGATTATTGATGGTGTTCAAGGCTAATCTGTAAGAATAAAAGTATAAATTTAACAAAAAATAGGCAAGCTTACAAAATGTAAATTGTTTTAATTACCTTCTTTTGCAACTGAATTTCCATCAAAATTTTTGTTTCATGCACCTGTCTTCTCCAAGTTTCTATTGAGAAAAAATATTTGATGAGGAAACCAAAGACTTACTCCATGCAGTGATCTCGTAACAATCCAGTTCATATTTTATAACTTAACTCTTCCAGTTACCGAAGAATACCAGATATGTTGCTAAATCTCCCGCAAGCAAGGATCACCACAAAACGCCACTTTAAATCTAGCCGGTTGTATTTCATTCCTTATATTAAATTGCAATAAGTTGTGGGTCTCTAAGATTCAAAAGTGTGAAGTGACTTGAACGAGTCTGTCAAGTTCTTCCACATAGACACTGTATAGCGGACTCCAGTCAGGATAAATTAACAGTAATGACTCCACTCGAACTTCAGTGATTAGTGATTAAGTGATAAGTTATTAACGAGTACTTCTTCTCACCCTCTAAAGGGTGCAATCAACTACCACAAAACCACCTCTGGAGGGTATCATACTCTATCAAGTTTGTGTTATATGTCATATGCCGATGATGTCCGGTTGCTTGTTATAACTTTCTAAGTTGGATTACTGCAACAGGTCACTTTTTGGTATCTCTGCTTTGAGATTATTCCTTTTATCTCAAGTAATATATAAATACAATTTTCCATCATCACCATTACCATCCAGAGTGAATGTAAGATCAGTTTTAGTAGTTCCTTGCCACCTGTAAATCAAAATCGATTCTTGACAAAAGCAGATGTAAGATGGGATCAAAATCTCACCTGTTACCGCAGGGATGTATCGTGAGGATTGGATCTGACCTACTGTTGCCTCTCATGACCCTCAGACAGTCCCCGGTCAGCATGTTCCAAATCCTGAGTTTTCCATCTTCGCAGCCGGTCACCAGCCTCAGGTAATTCATCTCCAGACATAGCACTTCTCTGATGATACAAATTTATGATTAATATGTGTTAAAGAAGCTGGAACTTTTCTTTTCCACTAGGTCTGCTCATCTTCCTCGTATTTTCCTCTACTCTCCTCTTCCCACATCCTCTCCCAACCTCATCAATGTCTGTTGTTCCCCAAGTCCATTGTTCTCTAAGATCTGCTCACCTTCCACCTATTTTCCTCTCCTCTACTTTCCTCTCAACTTCCCACACCTTCACCCAACCTCATCCTTGTCCATTGTTCCCCAAGTCCATTGTTGTCTCTAAGAATATAAATGACGTATAGTATAAGTAGAATTATCAGTAAAGTTTCACTTACTTTGGATGTCTCAGGGCTTTAATGCATTTAGTGACGTCTCCTAGTGCGCTCCAGATCAGGGCATAGCCGTCGGCACTCCCTGAGGCAATGTGATAACTGTCCACCTTAACACAGGTGATGGGACCAGCATGGGTGTGAGGATCGCTTATGCCATATTGGTTCTTCTGTCTCGGTGACTTGTATAACATCTGCAAGGAATTTGAGCGTAATTATGAAAGTTCTACTGCATGGGAGAATGCTAACAGCAACATCGAGGGCAGTTGCAATAGCAACCTGTAAGTTTTACCACTTAGGCTATTTTTACCGTTCGCCTTTCTCATTCCCTCTCCCAATCCCCACACTGTGCAGTTGATGAAAAATAGTTGGCCCAGTATCAACTGTAGTGAACTACTGAATTCAGTCTAGGCTATTATTCTTATAAATGGTTACTCGCGTCGTGGAATTTCAAGCGTTTTTACTTCAGATCTTCTCAACAAGGTCAAGCTTCCCACCCTCACATTTGGGAGAATGTTACTTCTTCAAATTCCAAAAAGTCTCATTCAATAACCCAACCTCCCTTGACCCAAGTGTTTGACCGTCAGCTACAAACCTTGATCAGGCAGGCTTTCTCGACGCTCCATACCTTGACCCTTCCACCCTCACATCCACTGACCACAGTGTCTTCGTGGATGGCCACACTATTGATCTGTCTGGCATGCTTGAATGTACGGATACACTTTCCCGTAGAAAAATTCCAGACTGTAAATAAGAATGAACAACAGAATTGGTTTTTCTCTTTAACATGCAAATCTTTGAAGATAGGAGACAAAATGATCGACTATATGGAAACTAATATCAGGTCATTGAAAAGTATCCACACTACATCGTAACTGAGTCAAGCCCATGGTTTCATAATCATGCAGATATGATATGATCTATGATATCATATGATACCATATCATATCTAATACTGTTCCGTTACATTTCATTCAATTTGTATTTTTGTTTTGTTTATATTGTTTACATTGTATTATTTGTTTATATTGTTTATATTTGTATTATATTTTTTTATATATATAT
>JAIPMN010012541.1:0-12812 GCA_020650975.1 Apostichopus californicus
ATATATAGATGTATATATATATAGATGTATATATATATAATTTAATATATAGCCTATATATAGTACAGTATGTTTTATGATACTTGGATAATGTTCGAACTTGTACTTCACATGCTAATATACAATGCTACCGTATCGTTTGATATCAGAAATACCAACAAATAGATAATGATGTATCATATAACTCTACACTGTAATAGAATTATGTACCAAGGTAGATGTTACTGATTATATATTATACAACACCTAATTATATTCCGGTCATTTGATTGGTCAATTGCTCGTCGATTGCATGCAATATCCGCTCTATTGCACGCTATGAAATAGAACCGTGCAATATACTTTTTGGATCATAGCACTTTTTTCAATGGTAGAGAGCAATCTGTTGCATGAGTGCATTTTACATCCAAATATATCCAAATTTGAAGGTGTTGTATAAAACAAATAATGAATGGTTTTCATTCGTGCAATAGTGCAAATATTTCATTCGTTGAAAGATGTAATTTGTTCCATTCAACTCGGCTGCGCCTCGTTGAATGGAACATTCCATCTTTCAACTCATGAAATATTTGCACTATTGCACTCATAACCATTCATTATTTGTATAATATATAACTTTACAATGTAATAAAACTGTACAACAATATAATTGTAACTCGTAATGTAATTTATAACTTTACAATGTAATACAACTATGTCAATGTAAATCATTTGCATTACATTCGGCACTCCGTGGAAATCATACAATTCGAAATTTACACACATGGAAATGCCGTATAGATATTTATAACAGCAATGATATTAACTTTATATTGTCTTCAGTTTTTCTTTTTTATACAATGGAATTGTGTGATGTGATGAGAATTAGCTGAATAATCCTTCAATCAAGTTAAAGAGGTATTCCAGTGGTTAATCAATTTGCTCGATATTTTCCGTGCATCTTTAGGTCAAAACATAGATTTTTAATAGCATATGGTATGGCAAAGATACGATATTTTTCAAATTAGGGGATATTTTGGCTATTGCATTTGGCAACAGAGTGAATGATGTGATCACGGCAATTCGGCTGAAAATGCATTTGTTTTCCCTTTATAATATCTGTACCGCTTGTTCACAGAGGGAAATAATATTCTATACAAAGTGAAAAAAAAGTCGCATTTTGATGAAACTCCATATACAGAGAATACTGACAAGGAAATATATTCAAAATGTGTCACATTTAAACAATAAAGCAACAAGAAGTCTATACCAGAAGAAAGCTTTTGTATAATCCCTACACTGTAGACATCACATGACAACTTACTGTGATACACTTCCTGGAAGAATCCAGGGTTTAGCCAGTCAAAATAGGTCACACTCAATCAACTATCAATCAACTCATCTCGACTCGACTCAACTCAACTCAACTCAACTCAACTCAACTCAACTCAACTCAACTCAACTCAACTCAACTCAACTCAACTCAACTCAACTCAACTCAACTCAACTCAACTCAACTCATCTCAACTATATAATTTCGTATAAAGCTATGTAAGTTGCGAACAAGATATTAAAATGAGTTTTGAAGAAACAGTGTGGGATGGTTTTCATCCTCTCTCTTAAATATTGACGTAAGGTACCTAGCAGGACCATCCTTCCATCTGCAGTATAGCGCTCATCTCATCGTCGGCTTCAACAAACTCTATCAGTTCTTTGGAGGCATAAATCTCAGGAAGCTGATCATTTTGTAATAGACCTCTGGCACGTTCGACTTTCTTAATGAATATATCAATCGGCAGCCCGTGCACTTTAATGTGAGGATATAGATATGGAAATGTGGCCGCGGGAATTTTGAGTCTCGACAAAACCTCGAATAAATAATACCATGTTTTGATTCTATAAAACAAAAACAAACATAAAAACAAGAATGTACAAGAGTTTAAGGTAAAAACCGATGTTGTTTAGTTAACATATTGTGAAAATGCAACAGGCGTAAGATAATAACTGACTTGGTTGCAAATTCATACTTTAATTACCAGTGGCGTAGGAAGGTACTTTTGAGTGGGAGGGGGGGGGGGAGGGCTGAAGACTGATGGCCGGCCTGGGAGAGAGGTCTAAGGGGAGGGATTTTTTTTGCATTTCCAGGTGGCCTCAGATGCAATTTGGTGCAATATAGCACACTTCAACACCCACTCCATTTTGTAAACAATTTTGCATTTTCACCTGGCCTTAGATGCAATTTGGTGCTCCAAATGAGATTTTTTTCTCCCTTGGAAATGAAAAAGGGGTTTTCTGACTTGCGGAGCGGGGGGCGGAATGATACTTCCGCCCCCCATATTTTTTTACTGGGGGGCTAGCGCCCCCCCCCCCCAGCACCCCCGGTTCCTACGCCCTTGTTAATTACATTACTTCTTAACCTACCAGTTGATAAAAGAACTTGACTTAGCTAATAACCGAAGAGACACTATACGTATAGAAGACTGAAAGACTTGCATACAAAGAGCCTGGTCATAAACATTACAGCAATAAAAGTTAATTAGTGTAAAATATACCATAAAGTAACGAAAGGATATCTGCGTCGATTCAAAACATAGTTTGATGTCATTATCTTGGGATTCATGAGATAAAAATATCGTGTCATACGAAGCATTCGCGGATCTAGGGGTGCGGGATGTACATCGGTACCCAGTTTTACCCCCCCCCCCCTCCCAACAACAAACCGGTAATTATGAGCACAACCTTGTGTGCAGTCCTAATTATGGAACTAATTAAAGAAGAAATTAGAAAACAAGAAAATTCAGATTCCTCAGTCAGATTTACGTTTTTCTCATTTATTTAAATGAAACTTGACTATATATTCAACATTTGGATGGGATTTTGGTATACAAGGAATCCTGTCGAAACTTTAATCACAAATCGATGGCAGAGAGGTGCTCTAACTTATTAATGACGTCATCAATACCTTTCATCTTCTTTCAGTTGCAAGCGGAAGTGGTCTGGATGCTGTCTTTCTTTGAGGTATAAAAGAGGACTATAGGATCCAAGCTTGTCCCCCTCATCCAATGAAGATGTATCCAGAAAGGTATTTTCCCAGGAAGAATGTTCTATGAAAATTAATATGCCATATAAGAAACATTAATAACAATATTATTGAAATTGAAGAGAGTAATTGCTAAGTAGAATAATTTCTCGAAAAGTGAAAAATGAAAGAAACCATCCCGCGTATAGCTTTGGAGGAATAAGGATTTGTATGATTAAGTTCGTTTGATGACAAATGTATGACAAAATGCTATTTTGGGGGAGTGGTGAGCATTTGTTGAAAAGTATCTGAGATCTGTGTCCAATTAGGTGGATGCTGAGAAAAGTTTAAGAATAAATTCCATCATCACCCCAAACCCCCACCCCTACTGCCATTCTTAACCAAATTGTCTCCTCTTTACATTTTACGCATTCCTACATCATATCATAGTTGAAGTATGTATGTTTTGAGTGACAATCAAAACAGGTAAATGATTTACATACTCGAATATTCACAACGAGATGTTTGTTTTCATTCTCGTTTAAATAAGTAAAATTCATAAATGGGGCATCAATACATTGCACGTATTTAGTTTTACCTTGACTCGAATACGATGAGCGAAACCTGATTCCAGATGGACGTGTCGATGCGGTCTTTAGCTTTGCTCTTAGATCATCGCTTTCACCGTTTATATCTGTAAGGTAATCTACAAAATACAGAAAAAAATACATGTCCTTAAATTTACGAATTCTGACCGAAGATATAACAAGTGGCGAAATCCCGGTGCCCGGGACGCAAGGTATCAAGGGCGAAAAATATAACCACCAATTGGCTGATGACATGTTTTAAAGTAAAAAAAATGGTGCATCTTGGATCTTTAAGACTGTTCAGTGCAGTTCTTAATAGTTCTCTCCCTATATCCACCAAATAGGAATTCACCCAAGCCCAAAAATAGTTGGGTTTGGATGAGGAATGTGAACTCTCTTTTCTTTTATTTTTTTTTGGGGGGGGCGCTGTTTGCTACTCCACTGGATATAACAGTGTCAATATCGACCTATCACAATTTTTAAAGGTAGAGTAACAATAAAGTAGCATCGTATTACATTATATAAATTCTTAAGCGACCGACGCGATCTCTCTACAAGAAAGTAAAAAGGTGCGTAATAAACATTCAATTGCTAACGTGAAACTGGACGTAGAATTCTTTTGTGAAAGGGTTGTCTGTGAACGCATTATCTCACCCAGCAACAATGTTCTCATGGCCAAAGATTTTGCGTTATCCAGAGCGGTCCTTTTGGCATATGTGGGTATAAGAGGGTCAGCACCGTTGGCTAGCAATAATCTCACTAGATTAGTGTACCCATTCTCGACTGCATCGTGTAAAGGTCTGTGAAAGTACACCAAATATCAACGTTTCAGATGTGTTAAATGTGAAGTTATTCAACCCAGAAATGACCGTCAAAAATATGAATCACCGAAATATGTATATAATTGCACGTATTATTCCTTCGGGGTAACTTCTATAAAGTATTACTTCATGTTTTCATACATATAAACTATCCACAAATACATTACCCATTCATTTCAAGCCGTGTTACGGGACAGTTTAGTATACATAAAGAAACCGATACGGCAAGTCCGTTCTGCGACAGCACGTTTTATCAATAAATCTTTTTTATGACATATGCGGGTCTACCGCAATTTGTGAGAGGGAAAATCCCTGGTGAACTAGGAATTAGCATAATTGCATATTTCAATATGATGGTATGACTTAGTTAATGCAAGTTTCGTTGATCCAAGTAATAGTTACTTTTGTAATAGCCGTAGTGAGTCCGCCCTTGTAGCATAGCTGCTTGTACTCGGCCTCATTGATGTGTACTCTTACTCGGGACATTTAACAATCTAGTATTGGTATTAGTACACAATTAAGTACTCGTAGTCGCTCTTGGTGTCTTGGACTTGTACCCATACGAAGAAAAATCGGATCATGTCCCATTCGTCGCCGGCTGATTTATTTTGGACTACACCATTCGATGATAGGAAATTCTAAGTTGTACTCGAACTCATATGATATCATACTAAAAAATGTAAAAGTGCCATATAAATCACAATCCGCTAATTTAGTCGCTCTACCAATGACGAAATGACGCTTTACGAAATGCTTGATAAACTTGACAAAAATAGGCAATACATTTACATTTTCTGAAACAAAACAAAACTGAGCGATTTGTAACTCTCTTACCCACGATCAAACTTATTTCTACACGCAATGTTCCTGGTGGACTAAAATTACCAAAAGTACATTTCCAGGTATATATTTTTCTTGTCTTGATCGAGAGAACTACATGCCAGATTGGAAGCAATATGAACAAAGTCATTGGAAATACGACATTAACTCTCCATCACATTGCAATCAGCAAAAATATATATGTATATCAAAATCTTAAGTGGATCGTTAAGACAGTTTAATACCCTACCTTGTTCCATCGTAAGAGCTAACGTTAACATCCGCCCCACAAAGTATTAACTGTTCAGCTATCCATAATCTACCGAAGACACAACATTCATGAAGCGGCGTGTAGCCTGCATTGTCCTTCTCATTCACGTCATCATGAAACCCATTATCTAAGCAGTATCGGAGGCTATTCTGAAAAAAGAAACGTAAACATATTTTCTGTTTGATGTCATTGTCGAGAGCCTCAGAATAATCATTATTTATGTACACATGAAAGTGGTGAAGTATACTTCATATAATGTATATAATTATTTATGATGGGTACTATTTAGGAAGACAGACTTAAGTTGATTCGTTTGGTCAATATCTGTTAACATGGAACAGAAACTTACAAAACCATATATTTAACTTATTCCACCATTAATTTGATTTGTGGTTAGGATGATACACTTTCATATCATTGAACTGCCTTTACATTTCACATCAGTTGTGAATATGTTTCTAATTATCCACTTATGGGAATCAGTTGGACGAGATTACGACGCAAAGTTTATTAGTAACGTAATAGCAGAATGTTTGGAACGACAATTGCATATAGTATTTACTGAACCTGATTAAAACTACCTGATTACTAAGATAAACCACTACTTTAAATGAAGTTCCATGAACAGGAAGAAATCGGTACTTATGATTATGAAGCAATTTCTGGTACTTGATAAGCCCTGTCTATGGTTAAGTCCTATTACAGAACCCAATCCTGGTTAGTTTATCAATACTATTCTTGCAAAGGAATAATACACCATCAAAATACATCGCCTCTATTCTCACAAGTATTTCCACTTGTCACCTGGATCCCATTTTAATGTGCGCATGGAATTACTCATTTCGTTTGCTTTGAAATGAAGTTTTGTTTGCAATAGGTCAAAAAGATTCTCATCATGATTAGTTTAACTTCCTCAATTCATTTAACTACGACTAACGAACATGACTGAGGAAATTCTCTGTGTAAATATGTACTTAACCAACAAACCAGATGGTAACTAATCACTTTATCTGATATCTGAATTACGTCAATTCGTGGCGTAACATCTTATGTTACCGACGTTATTGTCATCCTAACTTAAAATAGCATAATAGAGATGACCTCATCATGTTAAGGCTGACTTGATCAACGAAAACAATCAATCAATCAATCCAAAACTTTATATAATGCCCAAAGTCAAGCAATGCTCAGTGACTCTTAGAGTCACGTAAATGTTCTTGAGAAAAGACAAGTCTCAAATTTCCTTAAAAGTGTTGGTATGAGCAGCTGTTGCAATGTCAGAGGGAATTATATTCCAAAGTTCAGGATCTGCAATAGAGAACGATCAACGGCTACGTGAGTAAAGCATCCATTTTGGTTACCAAGCTTCCAAATGACGTGTTTGTCCTTACCATAACTCTCAGAAGTAAACGTGGACCGGGTATTTTTGTTCATAGGATATGAGATTATGAACAGATTTAAGAAATTATAAGTTGTTGTTTTTTTTAATATGAAGACAATTTGAAAATACCTTAGAATTCAATCGAACAATCCTGTGCAGAATAGTCTCACCGGATGTTTTATGAACCGACAGTGCAATGCGTGTAAATTCTGGAAAGATAATAATGAAAGGATATTCAATAACACTACAGTATGACAGTCAACGAATTGTGAGAACTGCATATCTTTACTAATAGATGCATCACCAGTATGGCAACATCTATAGGATACAAATGACAAAGAAGCAAAGCTTTATGTTTCTATTACTATAGTTGTATTATCATTAAGATTATTATCTTTCTTATTCTTTAGCTGAGCAGTAAATATTTTGTCTGAAACATGTCTCGCATAATCTGTTAATATATCAGTTTTGAGTACAATCAGCAACAAGACATCTAAGCTATTTTTTTCAGAGTAGCAGCCACTCGTAAGTATCAAAAGAATAAATGTTATTCTGTACATGCACGAAGTAGAAATATTATGCCGAACTCTAAAGACATAAATTGGATACAATCTGAATTGCTATACATAAAGTTTGAGGCTTCAGTCACGCCTCGTTGAATCCAAACAAAATCTAATTTTCTTTGCCGTACAATTCCCATAACAGTGACTAGTGATACGACTACAATTTATAAATTTCTATTTACAGAACAATCTGGCAAAGTTGCTGGTAATTATCCTTGAACAATATTGAATATTAAAGCTTTGATAAAATATATTAACAGGCAAAGTTTGTGAAGCAACCACAAGCAATCATGCATCGACGTTACCTTTTGGTGCGGACAGCAACTCATGCCTTGTTCTCTGTTGTTTTCGATTCAAATTGTTTGGAAGCGGTTTCTTTGACGAAATTGTCTAGATATGCAAAAAAAAAGCAAAATTGATAGCTAAACGTTATTACAACATTAAATGAAATTTTGATTTAAATTGAATATGTATATTCTCAATTAAAACATTTATCTCAAGGCCAATTTAACTTTAACGAGACACAAATAAATCAAGTTGCAAATCATGCAAACTTATGGGCCTCTTTGTGATGAGTTGTCAACCGATACGACCTTTATGAGTTTCGGAACTACAATATTCTGGTTTTATTTAAGCTATTTTTATCTGCCTCTGTTCTGCTTGGACCAATTGTGTTTATTTTGTGGTAAACATCGACCTACGTAAGAGACATTTGATGTTGGTAATCTGATCAATCCCTTACGAAGGAGTTAATCTGAAACTAAAATGTCTAAGTGATTCATCATATGGACGATTGCGCCTACGACCGTCAGGGAAATGGTGCGGGAACTGTTCCTAGAACCGCTCGATGACATGGCTAATGAGATATTCATAATTGTTTGCAATACTGGTAAGCTTCCAGTTACCATGGGTCAACACCCTTTGAATCTTTCCAATTTTACAGGCAGATTGAAGACTAAATAATACGAATTGGCCCAATATTATCCAACTATGAAAGTTGTTATATCCAATTATTGCGAGCTATAAAGATGCTATATCATCCAGTGCTACTCACCGAATGGTAGGACCGAGTAAACAGCCTCTCTGACCCAATCCTCATCAATATTTTTTTCTCCTTTGGGCAGTCTTCGTTCCGTTTCCTTCTCTTATGATATCGGCTTCCATCAGTACTGTATGATTGACTGCCGGCATTGCAAATCTTCATTTTGATACGATCACTTGCCTTTAGGACAACTCGTGCCGATTTACCCTTTAAATGGCTTGTTTTTAAAGCAGCAAGTTCGGCATCATCTTCCTCAGTTATTGTACGTGTTACAATGTGATCAGTCGGAGCACAGCCAAACTTTGATAAAGGCTCAATCTCTTGTTTTGGAGATGTTGGGGTTGTATTTTCAACCCCAACTTTTCCAGAGTTGTTCACGTCCAGTTTCAAGAGATTGATACCGTCAACATGTTCTTCCAAGTTAATGGTACAGGAATCGGCCATTTTGGAAACGATATCATATTCCTCTTTGATGGTGTCACTTCCAGTTCGATTATGGTCTTTACCAATACATTTAGCTGTGCTGTTCTTCGGATCATGTAATTGTGATGCTTTAACTGTGTGTGCCTTTATGCCTTTCTGACATTCAACGCTCGGTGTCTCGACGTCCTTTCCTACTTTTCTGAAATATACGTCTCCATCAGACTTCTCAACAAAAGAGAACTTTTGCTTTTGCTTTTGCCAAACGTCTAAGATTGACTCTAGAGATGCTCTCCTGTTATGTTTTTGCGGTGACATGGCAAGTGTCATTGGAACTATAACCTCCTGCAAGAACGTCCCATAAGACATCGTCAAACCTTCCCGTGATTCTAGTTTATCTTTCAAGAAGTAATCCCTTTCCGGTTGCGATTGCTTGGGATTCAAAACTTGGCTTGAATTTTCAGTACTTTGATGAATTTTCCTGGAATTGTGTCCTTGGTTATGACTTTTAACTGATTCCCGACTCAAAGTGTCCGTTTTTACGTTACCTGAGTAAGAAATACACCTTTTCTGGGTCTCCGTGTCTTCGTGGTCCATGTGACGGAAATTTGTAACCTGTGACTTTTCACACCATTTTTTGGCAAGATGATCTGTTTTGGGTCTATCAAAAGTCTTGCAGGCAACACTGCTCGGTGCTTTTAGTACAACGTCATGATTTTCATAGTTTGAGTTCCAAGGTTTCACCGTTTGATATTGGTTAGGTTTTCGTTCCTTCTGTGAACTGTTTGGGCTAATCGTGGCAGATCTCATCGCATTATTTCGACTCATATGTGGTAACATTCTACCAGTCAAATCCGTTACCTCTTCGTTAGCGCTATTCCATCTTATTTGTGGCTTTGACTGAAATCCAGCGATCAAATTTCTATCAAGGCTGTTGTTGCTGTTCGTCCCACATCTGGATACCTTGCGTTTGCTTGCGACAGGTGTAATATTTCGTTTTCGGTGTTTGTTTGAAGTGAGGGCTCGAAATAATATATTATCCTCATTGTAATGAACTGACTTCCTTTTGTCGTTAGCTGATTCAGATCCTGTCGTAACCTTTCGAGTTTTGCTTACCGTTCTCACTTTGGTAGCAGTATCATAGGGAGAATGACAGTGATTTCGTTGAGGAACTGCAAAACCAACAGAACTTTGTGTTGCGCTATATTGAGGCGGCGTCGCATGAGTAATACTGAACTCTCGTGGGTAGGTGGTACTCTCTCCGAACGGAAAATGTTGAGAACGTTTTCGTAAACGGCGACAGGCATGACGACCCAAAGGATGTCCGTTTTGGATTGTCGACAGCGAAATCCTCTGCTGCTCAATGGAAGCATTTCTTGTCCCAATCTGCTGAACTTTGTTCACATCTTGAGAATGAATATTACTCATAGATAGATGCGACGAAGGAAGTTGAGTAGAAACAGTGTGGTATTGTCCATTCGGTATCCGTGATGAAATGTGTCCCAGCATACCGCTTTTGTTGTTGACTGCTTCTGGAGAAGCATTAGCCAAAATGGCCCCCAGAGAATAGCTATTGTCAACATCGTGATTTTGAACGTACAGCGGCAGCGGTGACGTATCCTGGCTCAAACGAGGTCGCTTGTACACAGCTCCAAAGCATGCTCTACCTGCAGGGTTAGAAAATTGATTTGTCTGCAATTCACCTACACTTCGCGTAGCATTTCTCTTCAGATTAATATGCTCTTTCCGGTGACGATGGACGTTATAGTGCATTAATGATTCTGCCGGATTGGGCTTTATATGATGGACGCCAAATCCGTGAAACTCACTGCGATGGTTTCCTGAATGCGAACTGCTGGAGAGGCTAGGTGTGTCCCGGAAAGATGCATAAGGATGCCCACCTGTACTAAAATTCACTTCTTTGCTCCTTTGTGTTTGAATTGCATCTGCAATTTGGGGAGGCAGCATAAACAGCTCGTTTGGTGAATGATTTTGTCTCAAATCGCTTAATTTCAATACCGATGAATTGTTGTTGACGTTCTCTCGAACTTGATGACTTGCATAATGGTTTCCAGATCTCAGGATTGGGTCTTGTTGTCTGGAAAATTGTAGATGTTGTTGGAGAACCTCGTTCAGATGTTGATTACGATAGTAAGCATCTACTTGGGACATGTATAGATCTGTCCTCATGTCATATGCAGCATGCCCGTTGATCATTGGGTAGTTCTGCGGGAAATTGGCCATTGCTGTGCGATGTTTCACACATATGTTACATGACAGGCAACAAGATAGGGTATGTTCAACTGGTGAAATTTAAAAGTAAAAGGAGAAAATAAAACACATCAAATCATAGAACGATGACTACTGCGCTGACGAAGGAAAAAAGAAGTAATCAATTTATTATTTCGGTTTTCAAATTGATGTACATTTTATATGCAAGTTGAAGCTGGGTAGTCGTGTAATCCACATCACACGCAATACAATTTAGTAACGATCAATGATGTGCCATATGCCAGATCTGCAAGAAGCGTAGCTTTTAAGGATCTGCGACCCACAAGACGAATTTCCATTACCGTTTCGTTGGGCAGAATATTTAAATTTGACACTAAAAGTGACCAATTAAGGCCAGTAATCTTTAAAACCGTGTTTCTAAGGTACAAATAGCATACTACCCTCTGCACACTCGACTGTAGAAAGTGACTCATTATACGATGCAATAACGTTATTCACAACTACAGCTATAACAGGTTTACAATTATTTCATACTATGTTAACCGTAGGAGTATGTTGTTAATGTGCGGTTTTATATCCAGGATATATATCATTTTATACTGGTGAAAATATGCAAGCTCAGCGTTGTTTTGCCTACCTGCATATTAATTCTCGTTTTCGGTACAACTGAGAAGCAAGACTAGATTAACTACGTATGCCGAATGTATCAAATTAGCCATGTGAGAATTGAGTAGAATATCACATGCAAAAAGCAACGAAAGTTTGTTCTCGGTGTACTGTGAGATATTGCTTATACGATAAGTCATTTTGACGGTCGTGTAGAATCATGCGCTACGTACAAAGAGTGCTGCCGCAATTGATTTCGAATTTTCGGCAGTGTGTACTACACTACAACGATAATCATATATAGTGAGTGACCCGGAGAGTCGAACATTCACTATAGCCTTCAATGATCATATCGAGTTTACTCTTTCACCATTGTCGGTGTTTCACTCATATTTTACCGCTTACAAGTTTAGATACAGGGTAGTTTCCCTCCCCCTCCCCTTCCCCTCCATGTTTAAAAATTATTTTGAGGATCTAATAAAAAATATATAGGTATATGTGGTATTCTGCTTAACATATATCGGAAACGTTCACATCATATCAAGGATATCTGAACATTTCATGCGTTGGTACAACACAATGGGATTTACATTCCACAGTCCGATTGTGCGAAAGACTAACGAATTGCGAAGTATGAGGACTCTTATTTGATCAAATGGTTATTTGTAATGTTATTTGTTGAAAGCGTTTGTCTTGACTGCAGAAACATTTCTTTTGAACAATACTACCAGAATATCTAACTGTATAATATGTAACGCATTCTACAGTGAACCATTTCCAAGCGATAAACGTAGCCTACCTGTTTATTTTGGTATCTTTTGCGTAAACATCTGCAGGATACGTGAATGAATAATATGTAGATACCATCAGCAAAGTCGTTATGCTTTTAAGTCATTCCGTGACAAGGTGTGCTTTACAGATGTTTGCCACGATAGCTTAAACGCAATTACAGAATAATTTGGTAAGAAAATCTACTTCTTATCCAATAAGAATCGGTAATGGTTGTTTGTCAAAAGTTGTACTTTGGAACTTGGATCCACACGTTCTTTCGGACTGGGCTATAAATATATAT
>JAIPMN010012543.1:0-18599 GCA_020650975.1 Apostichopus californicus
AATAATATAATTATTACTATTATTAGAATTATTATTAGAATTACGTATTGCTAATGATTAGCATATTAGCAATCGCTATTATCAATTATTATTATTTATTAATATTTATAATAATAATTACGTTTTGCTCATGATTAGCATATTAGCACTCGCTATTATTAATTATTATTATTTTTATTATTTATTATTATTGTAATATTTCAGTTACGTGTCCTTCACTCACGTCTCTTACTGATGGCAGTATATCGACGCAACAGACTATTTTTCGATCAGGGGAAACGGCCAGATTTGCATGCAGCGCTGGATTTGTTTTACAAGGATCGGATCTCTTGAGGTGTGACAATACTGGATCCTGGAGCGCAGACATGCCATCTTGTGTCGGTAAATCTCTCTCTCTCTCTATATTTCATGTCTCTATTATTGTTTGAATGCGTTTTTATATAGTTCATCGTTAGATGTTCAACTCAAAGTTGCTTCGAATAACAGCTGGAAACCATCTATAGTTGGTATTATAATCTATTTATAATTATTTCACAGCCATGCAATGTGCTGCCCCACCGGTAGTGGCAAATGCAGAAGCGGTATTAAACAACGTAGGGAGAAATGTCGGTGGATCTGTCATCTATACATGTAAGGACGGTTTCAAGTCAAGAATTGAGGTCACTGGACGAGTATGTAGCGAACAATTCGAATGGATCGGTGAAATACCTGTTTGTTCTAAAGGTCAGTCACATCTTTATCCTAATCCACTAATACGAGAACATTATATCAGACCGTAGTGAATCCGTAGACACGGTACTCCAAGAACTCCTGGTACTCCTGGTACTCCCAGTACTCCAGGTACTCCCGGTACTCTTATTCTAGTCTCGTTACTTCCGCTATTCCCGGTACTCGGTACTCCGAGTACTCCCGGTACTCCGAGTACTACCGGTTATCCAAGTACTCCTAAAACTCCTATTCTAGTATCGGTACTTCCGGTACTCCGAGTACTCCCGGTTCTCCCAGTACTCCTGGTACTCCCGGTAATCCCGGCACTCCCGGTAGTTCCGGTAATCCCGGTATCCAAGTACTCCTAAAACTCCTATTCTAGTCTCGTTACTTCCGGTACTCCCGGTACTCCGAGTGCTCCCGGTACTCCGAGTACTCCCGATACTCCGAGTACTACCAGTTATCCAAGTACTCCTAAAAATCCTATTCTAGTATCGGTACTCCCGGTACTCCGAGTACTTCCGGTACTCCGATTACTCCCGGTTCTCCCAGTACTCCCGGTACTCCTATGCTAGTCTCGGTTCTCCCGGTAGTTCCGGTACTCTCTGTACTCCGGGTAGTCCCGGTACTCCTGGTACTCCGAGTACTCCCGGTACTCCGAGTACTCCCAGTTATCCCAGTACTCCTGAAACTCCTATTCTAGTCTCGGTACTCCAGGTACTCCGAGTACTCCCGGTACTTCTCGTACTCCTTTTCTAGCGTACTCGTGTACTCGTATACTTGCTATCGTGTATTTGCGCAGTCTCTCGCATACGTACCCCGTACAGTTTGGAAATCTAAAAGGCTTATACATGCTAATGAACTATTATAAGAATGTGTACTTGTTCTTGGAATATTGTACTCTCACTTGTACTCATACCATGGTGACATATTATTGTACTCGTCTTCTTACTGTTGTACCAACACTACAACGTTACTGTGTCGCATCAGGCCATGCCAGCATATACTTCTCACATTTCGCCTTAAACAAGCTGACAAAGTGTTGACCATCAGAACCAAAAAAAATCTAGGTTTTGAGAACACCAAGAACAATTTGGGTTTGCAAGGAAAGGTCACAAACGAGAAAAGAACACTTTCTAATGTAACAAAAAAATGGGGAAAATGTTGCTTTTAATTATCAATGATTATGAAAAGGTTCAATTCACCTGAGTTTCTTTTCTCGAAAAAGTAGGTGGCGTGCCTCTTGTTACCTCTAACTCTAGTCTGCCCCCCCCCCCGCCGTCTTATTATAAAAGGGCCATTAGGTATAAACAGAATACGAAAGCATTAACATTTCCAACTTACTTGAAGAAACGTAGATTGTACTTACAGCTGTGAATATGAATATAGTTACAAACAGTGTACAACATTTCATCTGTTTACAAATCATTACAACTTACACCCCTTGTCCTAGTCACCCCCCCCCCCCCCAATCGTCTATTATCTCTACTCCTCCAATCGCCTCTCCCTTACCATTCCCTAATAGGTGTTTTCATTCCCTAGATTTCTACTCTACATATCCTTTATACTGTTACACTGTACTGTTTGGTATCTATGACGTCACACTAAGATTATCACAAAAGTGTCCTTATTGACATATTTTAATGTCATAGTCTTGTATGTAGTCTTGTATTGAATCTTGTTTATTGTCAACTTCATGTTTTGTATTTTTGCTGATTTAACTTTTACAGATGACGGTACTGGTGGAAACACAATAACAGAGGGTCCAGGTGAGAATATGTAATCATAAATGAGTTATGAATAACATAACATAATATTTAACACGACGGTCCCGCCAGCTATGGAACGCGATCCAAACAGCGTCCCGAAAAAGTACTGGCGGATCGCTTGATTCCTTTCAAATGCACTTTGCAGGTTTTTATAAATCATTTTATTGTATTAAAGTTTGCTTTCATTTAGACATAATTTTTACTAGTTGATTTTATGACTTCTAAGGTTACTGCGACCTGCCCCCCCCCCCAATCGAATACATAGACATATTTTCATCTACGACATATACCCAAGTAAGTAATACCAAAGTTAGCATCGATTCAATAGTCCAGGCTTAGCTTTGCATAACCCTTGTACTCTGAGCATCGATTCTGAGGGGTGTGTTCTGGTAGATCATTTCTCAATCCTCATAGAATCTCCTTCGTCTTGAGTGGAGCGTGGTGGTCAATTGGCTAAGGCGTCGGACTCGTGATCCAAGGATCGCTGGTTCGATTACTGCCTAGTTCATTACGTTGTGTCCTTGGGCAAGATGCTTTATCTCAATTGCCTCTCTCCATCTAGGGGTTAAATGGGTACCTGTGAGGTAACTTGTCATTGGGCCAAGTATATAACTGCAGCCGCCTGGAGGAATTGTCTCTGGGACAGGTTATCATTGACCAGGGGTAATATAACGTCTGTAAAACGCTTAGAGACCTATGGCTGGTATAAAGCGTTATATGAAAACTTAATATGATTTAACACAATTTCAAGTGTATACTAGTGGTAACGAAAATAATTACAAAATGAATATTTTATTAATAATGTACGCAAAGTCATATGATGTAGTGGTTTCATTTCCTAAACAATTTAGCTTTGGCGCTGCTCGAGAATTGACAATTTTGCTATATGAAGTTAACAAACTCTAGTAAACCGTAATTTGACTTCCATAAACTTTTCATGTAAACACGACAGACTGTATCTTTAAGTCATTGCATTCGGCACGTTAAAATAGCTATGAACATCTTGGATTTGATGTCGTAATAACGGTTCCACAGTCACAGAGTCACATAGTCACAAAGTCTTAGTGACACAGTGTCACAGTTGTCACAATTTTAGATGCCGGTAGATCTGTGAGCGTATCGATCGGCTCGTAAATCGCAATGCCTACTTGTTGCTAACAACAATGTTGAAAGTAAACAGACAGACAAACAGACAGACCAACAATAAAATATGAAACATACAATACGACATTTTTAATTAAATGAATTTGCTCTTTCATTTTACAAGAAAGCGTAGTAATAAATTTCTTAACGATATGGCGTATTTTGATCTGTTACAGGCATACTACCCGTGGACAACGGAAACGGAGATGACAAGCGTAAGAAACTTTTTAACTTCTTTCGTTGGTTTACTTTAATCTAGGGGTAGTGTACAAGATTAAGCCTTGGAGGACTTTGTTCTTGAATGTGAAGAGAGAGACGATAAGGGGATAAAGGGGATAAGGGGAGGCGGAGGTAAGCTAGAAGGGGGGTAAGGAATGGTTAATATGTTTGGTTTTCGTGTTGTTTTAACTAAAGAAGCAATCTA
The DNA here is from genome assembly GCA_020650975.1 of Apostichopus californicus. Lineage (NCBI taxonomy): Eukaryota > Metazoa > Echinodermata > Holothuroidea > Aspidochirotida > Stichopodidae > Apostichopus > Apostichopus californicus. The sequence goes on from JAIPMN010012543.1 coordinate 4,045, forward strand.
AAGCAGCCATTGAGGCATACCAGGGATCTATAATGTAAGTAAAGTAGCTAACTGAACATACAAAGTAAATCGAAAGTAGCTGTTTTCACGGCGACGGAGAGGAACCTGCAAATATTTCTCTCTGGAAGGAATCGAGTACATTGAACCTTTGTGTTTTTTCCTGTAACCTGATACAATGGACGCCAGCTTGTCGTAGGTCCTGTACGATATTGACGCATAGGTTATATGTGGAATCATACTGCGCATTCGTTATCCCTGAATCTATTTACTCAGGTGCAACATCAGGGGAGGTTTCATGATTAAGAAATGGAAGAGGTGTAACCCTGGACATCTCTGAAGTCCATTACCATATGGAGGGGGTAGGGTGAGAATGCTCTCCTCCCACAAAAAGAATTCATGTTTCAGACCTGATATGGTGCAGTCTCATGCATCTTTGGCATATATATGTTAGGTCTGTATGTAGGTTTACACGCAAGGCTGTGCAAATATCTACTATTACTTTTGTTGGGGTTGAAAAAGGGGTGGGAGAGGGTGTACACTCATACCTCTGCATCCACGCATAAACATATGATTTAGCTATATATGTATATATCGAATATTGGGACCAAATGACGTTGACATATACATCCAGTTTCTTGAAGTACGTAAAATGTGAGGGGGCGCTATCACACATTGCTTCTTCTACATGCAAATTCAATTTAGAAAAGAAGAAATGAACGCCTTCACATGAAAATGTACAGCTATATATTTTTTTATTTTGAAACAATTACTGTGCGTTTCAATTAAAGGTCAGTACTTTTAATTAGCAATTTAAGAAAAGTAGACTAATTTTGTTAAAATAATCAGTTTATTTAGTAGGTATGTTTTATAATATTAATTGTAGTGCGTGTAATGAATGAATGCTACAACAAGTCAGATAACAAAAACAACATGCTGAACCGATAGGTTTATTTTTAACGAAAGAGGAGAATATGGAAAAAGTGAAGGGGTCGGGGAGGGCGGAGTGAAGGGGTAGGAATAGGGGAAAGGGCGTGACTTGCGATTTGAAACTCTGGTATGTCGACCATCATAATTTTTACGAAATTTCCACACTTAATCATTTTCGAACATTTGCATCTCAATGTCACCGCTCTTCCTACCGACAAAAGTGGTTCCTCTAATTTAGGCAGACCTTTCTACGTCATCTTTACGTCATGTATCACACGGGACGAAAAGAATTAACATTTCTTTTTATTTATGTTATTTTATTAGAGACGTCTGTGCCTGCTCTGGTCTGGATTCTTATCGTCATCGTAATTATTTGTCTAATCATATTCCTCGCAGGATGCATCGTCATTAGAACGTAGGTCAAAGTTCACATGCATAAATTATGGTAACATCTCACCGAGAAATGAGAAAAGTGGAAGAAATGATATAGCATTTGGAACATATCTTCTGTCCAATCACGTGATACGAATGTCTCGTTCAACAGGCAATGCATCATTTAAACCCTCTTCAAAAACACAAAAACCAAAAAAAATCATCCAATCGCCATTGGCTATTTCTTTCACTTTTGTCATTCCTCCGCAAAATTATGACACCACACCCTTAAATTCATGATCAGCTATTTTCCCAAAACTTGTCGTCAAAAAAATACCAGAAGTATTCTGTTATTAAATAAAAGTAACATGTTCTGCGCAGGACACGAATAAATTGGTAGAAAGGAATGCATACCGATATAAGGCGCTCAAAACATGATCTCGCCTACTTCTAACTTCCATCAGAGGAACAGTATGCCTGAAGTTTTACTTTCATATTAGACGGAGTCTGGCAGATATTTTAATAGCCGATTTCTGCCAAGGGAAAATGGTCAACATGATAAGAGTGCCGTGTCATAACTTCAAATACCTGTGGGCGTTTATATATCTTAATATCATCTACTTCTTAACATCATATTTTCTCTTCCCCCCTCTCAGAGGGTCCCACTTCAATATTTTGGATCCTTCTAATATTCGGGATTATCGCGATTACGATTTTACTGATCGGTTGTATTGCGGTGCGAAGCTGCAGCGAACAGGAGAGAAAGAAGCCACAGAACAGCTCGATTTTAGTGGTCCCTGCCGAAGACATGAGTCCGGAATACCCTTCATTCGGTGACATAAGCAGCGGCGATGAACGTATCTACGAGGAACGGACTTATAACTACAACGATGGTTATAGCTCAGGTTCTAACGGTTACGAAGGCCATAAATAATCATTCTCTAACGTCAAGAAAGGGCCACACGTCATCCAGTGACGTCATCTGGTGACGACCTTAGTTTTTAGTCACTACACTGCCATTACCAAAGCTATACTCGTACACGAATCTTAACCGCTGTTAGAAAATAAAAACAAACGCAAAATATCCAGTCTTTTTTAAATTCCTATAATAAAACCTGCTCGAACTTCGCTGTACATGATACGAAGTTTAACTTTTAAAGGTGGAAATATTAGCATTGCACCAATCACGTTAGATGATGTCAGCTACGCAATTTTTACGACACAGTGATCTTTATGGAGTATTGTACCGTGTGACCTCGATAAAATATTACGTATACCATCACGCATCTTCACGCTTAGTTTTGTATATGGATCAACGCAGAACGCATTATAACGTCTCAACGCGCCTTATTCTATAAGAAGAAATCTCAGAACTCAACACGACGCCTCTGCGGATACGTGTCAATTGATATGGAGAATCGCAGAGCGTATGATACTTTATACAGAGAACTACAGTACGTACATACGTCTATATACGTTTCATTCTATATAATCAACACCTAAAGGCGACGAAGAACACAGTGCTGAGGCCAAACATAAATCGAATCATATGCACAGAAGACTACATTCAACAAAGAACCATCATAATGCTCACAAATGGATCCGTTTTCCGGCTGCAACTTTTTTCTTCTACAATATGTATTTCATATTTGACGTTCCCATAAAACTTGCCTTTTGTCAATAATTTTGGAAACGTTGTTTAGCTGGCTAAATATGTATATGCTATTATGAAAATGCTCCACGACGTTGCATAGCAACGTTAAAGAATCGATGCAGTTAATTCCTTAGTTTTAAGGCTCAACGTAAGCGTACTTTTTCCAGAAAGTTTGCTTAAATTCCTAAATGTGATCTCGACTGCTGTTTTGAATTTTAAGTATCCACTATTATTATTATTATTATTTAATCGACGGTGATGAAGTAGGCTTAGATATTATTCTAAATCATTTCGATAAATTACATAGGCGGTTTACACTACTAACTCAATAATAATAATTATTATAATAATACGCGAAATAAATCAACAAAGATTGTGGAAATCAGAAATTTAGTTTAAGAAAAGCATAGACATGATTTATATATTTGTTTATTGTAGAACCAAAGCAGCTTGACATTTGTTAAGCCATATTTATATTATTTCTTTTATTTGCTTAATTTTGTTTTGTTTTTGTAGGCCTTTATGTTAAAAGCTTATAGTATTAACCCTTATTCATCGCGACAGTATATGGAGAACACAATATATTCTTGAGTTCAAAATATAAGATTACATAATGGTTAAAAACAAAATTCCAAAATTTTAGAAATGAAAAATTCAACTTGAATAAAGGTGGCATTTGCAAAGCGAAGAAAAATGTTTGTAGCTTAAAGTTATTTTATTTTTGCTTTCAAAACTAAATATAACTGTCCTTATAATCTTAAAATGTCTATGAACACATTTGGAATTTGTGATTGCCCTAGCTGTTTGGATTCGTAAAGTGTTACCTAAGTACCTTAGGAAGTGTGCATGGTAAGCATACTGGTTGCGAGCCTCAAAGGACTTTCATACCGAAAACAAATATGATTAGCCCCCTCTGTTACCTACTCGATGAATGTACACTCGGCCTTTAATTGTAAATTTTAAGTTCTTTCTGAGTACAATAAACGAAATATTTACGATTGTTCCTGTTACAATTATTATTATTATTATTGAGTACTTATTTTTAGTATTGAAATATCTGTTTAGAATATTTATGTTCAAAAGCTTCTGACTTTTGTGGTTGTTAAATGTATTGTCATATTTCTAGGGATTATTAGCAACAACGCCGATAATGATATTATTCGAATATATTTAGTGTTTAATTCACTTTGACGACACGTTTGTTAAAATCTTAACCAAAATATCAAATCGTATACTTCTCAACATTCGTTATATATTCGTTTTAACAATTTGATGTACCTGAGGTGGAAGAAATGTCAAACCTCTTTCCTGTAGATTGTTTAGGGTGGCACTATAAAGTTAGATGTACTGTAACGTACGTGTTGAAATTGAAACGCCTCCGATTTTTTCAAATGCGTAAAAAAAAAAAAAAATTATCTTTCTATTTTCCTAATTGACTCAAAATGTAGCGTTTTAAAAGAAATGTCGTTTAATATGAAACATAGTGTAGTGTATTGTTGGCATTTCTATGATTGTCAAAAATAACTTTTGAAAAATATATTCAGTTGATTAGAAAAATGAAAATATGAAACGCCTGCGTCAAGCCTTTGATTGGTTGAACACTATTTTTCGTCAACGAATCATCTTACTAGATTGTGTGTGCTATTGTGCCCTTTCATTCAAATAAGGTAATGAGATGCATAGATTTTTTTCAAATGCGTAAAAAAAGAAATTATCTTTCTATTTTCCTAATTATTGACTCAAAATGTAGCGTTTTCAATAAATGTCGTTTAATATAGAACATAGTGTAGTGTATTGTTGGCATTTCTATGATTGTCAAAAATAACTTTTGGAAAATATATTCAGTTGATTAGAAAAATGAAAATATGTCTGACTGTCGTTTTTTGTCTGCTTATGTTTCAGCGGTTCTTCATCCGGCCCTCGCGATTATAAACAGCGCGATCCTTACATCAGCGACGGTATCGTGGTTACTAGAGAAGGCGATAAAAGGAGAGATCAATCAATGAATCACCACCATATTCCAGCCACCACAGGGACCTCTTTCGTTGGTCCCGCCGGTACTACCGTTCCACGTCGCGATCCTGAAATCGGTATACCGGCAGAGAACTATAGCAGTCGGGCAACATCGGTTGCATCCGGTACCCTTCGCGGTAATCAGGGTTTGGATCTCACCGAGACAGACGCTGACAAGTACATCGATTCACTGTTCGATATCGAGGGTTTGGAAGCAAATAATAACGCAAATAATGACGAGGTGATTGGCCCCTACCATCCAACGATGGGTGGTTTTGGTACCCCATCAAGAGGGCCGAGCCCATTCCATCATCCAGAGGATGACGATTATCCCCCTCCCCCACCCGAAGCGCACCAGTATCACGATTTAGATCGACAGCGGTTAGATACACCGCCGCAACAAGGTATATACGCTGACACCCCCGGAGGACGAGGCATGGACCTTCCGGCACACTCAGGTCCCTCTGGGTCAGGATCGAAGAATATGTACCTCCCTCCCTCCCACGGTTACCCCTCTGTATCGGACCCAAATAATGCACCCAGTCCAGTCCCATCGGAGGACAAATCTACGCAAAATCCAGAGAAAGAATTTCTCGACGAGGTGGACGACTTTTTCGATGGAGTTAATAATAAGATTGATAATTGTATGATGCAGTAAAACCGATATGGCAAAAAACATTGTGAACTTGAAAACCGGATACAAACACACCGTAAATATCGATACACCGTTGTGGTTTTCTAACAGGCTTGGTGATCAATTTGGTTCTGCTAAGGCTAGAATGTCACCCAAGGCAGCCATACGAAAGAGAAACTTATGCATGCATTCAAGTCGAGTTAACGACTTCTACAGAGCACAGCACTTTAGTCCGATGTGGTTGTTATCATCACCATCAAGATTGGATGTAGTTTCTCTCCAGCCTGTAAAAAACAAAACCGACACTAAGCGATCGTTGTCTATGACACAGATATTTGTTAGCGTGGTATGTTGTATAGAAATGATTATTTCGGATACATGGAAGCAGTCGTGCTAATATACATGTGGTAGTATGAGCCACTCAGAATAATGTGGATCTCGGTAGACCTTTGCTGGGATATTTGAAGGTAATTTTAGTCCTGGTCAATAACGCATGTTTATTGAGTAAAGAGGTACTTGAAAGTATATGCACCACATTATCCAAATAAATATGAAAATGAAAAGTCCTTTTAACAACATATTCTAAGGTCGGGCAATATAAAACTTTTGATTTTCTTTCATTTTCACTTAATTTATGGGTTTTGTATTTTGGAATATCAACTAATGCTGTTTCTACTTTAAGGTCAAATGTTGCTTTCAAATGGTAGTTGAATTATGAAATCTACCGACATTTTAAAATACACAAATACGAGGGAAATTGATACACTTCACAGAGCAAGAGTCGCCATGATGATCACGTGATCACAGTTATGATATTAGTGAATTGTGATTCAGACTATGGCATAAATTTACCATGGTGCCCTAAAGAACTCCACCCCCCCCCCGTCCCCTTCCCCTTATAAGATTTTAAGAGTCGTGTGAATTTACTATATCAGACAAAAAAAAATGTTTTTAACTTTCGTTTATGTTGTCATGGTAACATACACCCTTAATTGTACTTTTTGGGTGTAATTGAGTTGATTAGTGTATACTGTCATGGAAAACTTTGATAAAATTTATTTACGTTTTAGAACAAAATTGTAGATATTTGATGTCTATTGTTTTATACTATAGTAGAGTTATTCAAAAGAAGTTTAAATATCTATCTCCTCTTTTCATGAAGATATTTTTAGCCAATCGGCTATAATTGTTATTAAACAATTAGACAAGATATTTGGATGTTAGGGAGGCTTGGAAGCAGAGTGGAAAACAAATTATTCCAAATTGTTGGCAACACAAATTTACTTAACCGATGTCAAGTTTCTTGGTGGAATCCATTTGATGTTGTTAAATGACAAAACAACCATTACGTTTCGGAGTATAGTTGAAATTTACTAATTTTTTCCAAAACATGAATGAACCAAAATATAGACCAACATAGGCTTGGCCGGCTGATAACGGAGTCCAGAGATCTCTTGCACTTTTATCCAACCAAATATGTATAGCGGAGTGTATAGCCTAGTGGTTAACGCCGGCGTCTCCCAGTCATGAGATCCTCGGTTCGATTCCCGCCGACAGCAATGTTTGTCGTCTGGCAAGGGTGTTGTTCAATAACAACTTCCCGACATGGACGTTAAATGGATGTGTGCCGAGAGATTGGCTTCGGTCAGCTTGCGAGTCTAAAAGCCTCCATGGCTTCTTTCGCGAGTTCCTGCTTGCGGGAAGATCACATATACATACATACATGTACCAATCATGTGCAGTCAAAATATGGTATTTAGATTATGAGAAAGAGTAAACATTATTTCACGGGTGTTTCAATTAATCGCAGGGCTGGGAGGGTGTGTATAGGTAGTGGTTGGGGCGTGGTAGTTTCTAGTTTTCGATTCATCTAAGATTTTCCTTCAGAGTTTCAAAGTAAGTCCGGTAGATTAATAAAAAATTGGAAGAGTGGATTAAGTTTGTGAACATGGGAATGAAACGTTTATATGAAAGACGAAATATGGAATAACATGTGTGTCACTGGTTTTAGAAATTACTTAAATGAATTAATTATTTAATTACGAAAAATAAATTATACGTCTCTTTCTCTTCAAAACTATCTATTTATCCCGTTTCATAGTATTATGCATAAATTGCTATTATAAATTGATTTTTCTAGAACAAAATTAGTCGAAACGAGAAGATTCTCTAGACTTTCATGCAATAAATGTACATTTTTTTTCCATCTTTGACAAATAAAGAAAAAATAAAGTAAAAACGTATAATATTTACACGTTTTCATAGAAATATGCGTCCTAGTCAATTATTCATTTTGTTTCTTAATTCTTATTTAAATATGTAGTAAATATTGTGGTGGATTTTAACAGTCATGTAAAATCTGCAAATACGCTAGAAAGTAAAAATATTCTCAATTAAATATCCCAGAATAATTGTCATAACTTCCAAGACGAGTATATTTAGAAAGTGTTAGCAGACTAAAATGTTGGAATTAATATCAATGTTTTTAGAAAGGTGATTCAATTTGTACCGACTTAAAGGGCGTACTGTGGTTCAAATTGTAAAAGAATATTGACTTGTATAAGAGCTGGGGGTGATGTTGATAACTAATAAAAACTGTTTCTTTAAAAATGTTTCACTCAATATTGGTTTAGATTTAGCAAAGCCATCAAGGACATTAACTCGTTCGAAACTTTGTCCCAAATATGAATGAATTTTAGTTTTTTTAAAACAATAATAAGGAGTATTTGAGTTTGAGTATTTATATGCGTCAACTTTGAAAAAGGTTATAACTCACACCTGATGACGTAATTAGTGAGAGTGAGGGAAGAGAGAAGGACACCAAATAATTAATACTGTTTATAGTACAGTAATTGATAGTAAAGCATAGTGAATATATATATATATATATATATATATATATATATATATATATACATACATACATACATACATACACTATACTGTGTTTCTTAATGCTGGTATTCCACTCGGACGTATGGTAAGTATTTACTGGGAAGATGTGGCGAACTACACATGGTTAATAGAATACGAACAAATAAGGCTGGAATTCCTCCCTCCTTACAAGCTAGCCTCCCCCACCCCCTCCTCCTAGGGGCTACGATGGGCACGACTGGTTCCGACGCATTCACTACATATTTGCTTCTTGAAAACGAAATTTCGATTCGTTTGTCACATCTGTCACGGATCGACTATGGAGTACGTGTTGCATTTGTATATAATATGTTGTTTGTAAAGGGCGCCCTCGCATATATTACCTGCACCAACTGGGTGGTTCCAATGCAACAACATTATGTTAGGCGCATATGCTTTATGACGTCAGAAAAAATAAGAACGTGCACGATGTATTCGATGGTACAAAATTAGTCTGTTTCGTTGCAAGATTCTTGTAATTGTCTTATCATAGCATTACGGACTCGGCCTTTTGGCTAAGATCATGTAGTATATCTGTTCCCCTTCTAGGGGAATCGTGATACTCACCTGACGATGATCACACAGTCACAGTCCCGATGCAAGGGGACTGGGGTTGAGAGCGGATCAGTCGTTCGGTTGTTTGGTATTTCGTGCCCAGGTTCTTTCCTGGGTGACTTTTCTTAAAAGTAGCATTACGGACTATGACCTCACACACTATAAACTATCACATAATATGGCATCTTACACTATAGCACTCACAACTAATGGTCACGTGCATTCGCCGAAAACCTGCCAAAACATAAAATACCATAAATATAAATTGAACTCCAAAAATAATTATTAATATATGTGTTAGTGCCATCTAATGACAAGTATACATGCAACTTTTGCATTCATTTCGTCATGCGATCAGTCGGGTACTCACACTCGTAAGACACTAACCGTATAGAAGTAGCTGTCTAACTTGGATAACCAAGTCATTCTACTCATCGCCGGGTTCACTAAACATTACCTGAAACATGGTCTTGTAGACATACGAAGTTTATTAGTGTTTGGTTGAAAACGTCAACATGTATTGTCTCAGTATTAGACAGCGTATTTAAGTATCAACTACAGACAATGCTAGAACACTAACACACTAAGGAGTGCAGGCTACAATTAGTGTGCCAACTATTTTAGTTGGCGCGCATTGATATTATCCTAATAATGTGAGAGGTGGAACAGATTGAACTGGAGCATAGATTCCACCGACTCAGGGATCCAACTGAAAGCGATGAGTCCTTTAAATCAAACCAGTATTTGGCGCCATGGACGAAACTAGCACCTTTCGCGACTCAAGAGGAAATCTGTGTCTCCGGTCGCTAAACTTGGTGACGTCTTCGGCGCTTCTGACCCAGCAGCCCATCGGCTCCGAACCGATAGGCTGCTGGTAAGCCAGTTCTTCTCTGGGTGGAAATACTTCTGGCTCGGTAATTAATACAAATAATAATCAACAGTTATTTTTACGACGCTTAAGCGACCACAAATGTGGGAGAAGCCCGCAAGGGCTTATAGATTACAACTTACACGTCGGGTGGCTTCAAATTCAACATTTTAAGTCAAATTTGGAATATTTTCAATTTAGAAAGTCATTTCAGGTGGGAAAACAGTAGATTGCTCTTGGATGAAAAACCAACCTAATCATGACCCGGCCGGGTAACGAGCCTCATTGCTTCAAATGCCACCGCATTTATCCACTCGGCCACAGCACCGACCGGTAAAATGGCGCTATGTTAGTGAAAGTACATGCTATAGCATATACCACATAGTTGAAATATCTATTAAGACGTATGTCTACTCTCAACGTGAAATGGATTTTATTATTTATATGATATCGATTTAAGTACGCTCACAGTATCGAATGTATTATCCGGTAATTATTGATTATTATACAACACCTAATTATATTCCGGCCATTTGATTGGTCAATTGCTCGTCGATTGCATGCAAAATCCGCTCTATTGCACTCTATGAAATAGAACCATGGGTTATACTTTTTTGATAGCACTTTTTTCAATGGTAAGAGAGCAGAGAAACCTGTCTGTTCAAAACAATCTGTTGCATGAGTGCATTTTACATCCAATTATATCCAAATTTGAAGGTGTTGTATAAAACAAATAATGAATGGTTTCCATTTATGCAATAGTGCAAATATTTCATGAGTTGAAGGATGTAATTTGTTCCATTCAACTCGGCTGCGCCTCGTTGAATGGAACATTCCATCTTTCAACTCATGAAATATTTGCACTATTGCACTCATAACCATTCATTATTTGTATAGTATTTCTTGTCCCAGCGAATAAAAGGAATTGCCTACGAAGCCATGATTGTCGTGGTTAACGCTATAGGACTTGTGATACCAATTGTTAGCTAAGGGAAAATATGTTCATAAACCATCCTTAACGCATCAGCTATAGGACGACTAGTCTACTGCAAGGACTATATACAGAAGTGACTCAACAGGATGATTTACTTCAGAGGCAGACTAAAACGAAGACAGAGAAAACCAGTTCTTTGTTTTAAAACATTTTTTTTGTCTGCCTCTGAAAAAGATCCAATACGGTTTGAAACGTCTGTGCCCTCTTACATTCATATGTTCTTAAAGGTATACAATCATGCTTCTTATATATGTTCTTAAGGGTAGCCCGTCATGCTCTTTCACATTCATATGTTTTGAAAGGTAGCCCGCCATGCCTTCTTACATTCAAATAGTTTTAAAGGTAGCCCGTCATGCCTTCTGACATTCAAATAGTTTTAAAGGTAGCCCGTCATGCTTTCTTACATTAATATAGTTGTAAAGGTAGCCTACCATAAGAATAATTTCCTTTTTTCTTTTTCTTTGATAAGACTGCTTGAAAACTGTATCCATTTATTAAAGGACCTTCCATTGCGTTAATATCTGATTGGAGAGTCCGCGGTACCCGCGGAGAGTCCGGTTCGATTCCCCGCCGACAGCAAGGTGTGTCGTCTGGCAAGGGTGTTGTTCAATAACAACTTCCCGACATGGACGTTAAATGGATTTGTGCCGAGAGATTGGCTTCGGTCAGCTTGCGAGTCTATAAGCCTCCATGGCTTTTTTCGCGTGTTCCTGCTTGCGGGAAGATCACATATACTTACATACATACATACATACATACCCTCATTATTTCTCATTTAAACCCTTTCCACTTCAAACGACTTAAATCAAGTCGGGTGATGACGCGTTTAGACACATTCCTCTTTCCAATAAATTGGTCTTATTTGTTATACAAACTATACAATAGAGCCCTGCATACATTGAATAGCATCCTCACCCTCTTTATGGAACCCTGTCAGTAGCACTCGCTTCATCGATCATCATAACAATAGAAAGTTGTTGACTCTCTCTCTTTCAATACACTGAATAGACACGGAGCGAATTCAATGTTTTGAGATCTAACGGGAATAAATGGCAAAAGGCAATTTCTCTTTGCAGGGAGGATTTCGAGGTTCTCCGACTATTCATCAGTCCATGAAGAAAAGAATGAACCTTTTGCTGTGGATGTAATGGCTGTTTTCTTCAGTTCATTCTTAAACAGGTTGCATTTATACTGTGTTTGAATTTATTGAAACAGCGAGGAAAAGTCTTTATTAGTCTAAAACATATGACCTTCTTATCTTATTATTTTGTTGGAGGAGAATTTGGGACACTATAGGCAACAAGACATTTTATTAACTCTCTGGAAGGAAGCATTAACACATTAACCATATCATAATATTGCTGAGATGAAAAGAAAACAAAATGATGTCTTCAGTCAGTCTCGGGAAGCAATAACCTTTTCTGTATCAAACGTCACCGATGTAGAAAAGGTCACTTAAACGACGTTGTGATGTAAGGGTTGTAGCGACTGGGTTATTTTGGAAGCTTTTCCGTTAAAGAAACATCGCACTTTTACTACAATTGATATTTCTTGCTTGTGTTTGTGGTTTTTTGTTTTACTAATCTCCTGTCGGACTTTTAAGGAAGTAACATGGGCTACGAAACCTTATTTGTAATAACGGTCATAATCTTCGCCAGCCTAAGAACGTGCCATGGAATAAGAGGTGTCGATACAGGTAAGTCCTCAATAAATGATAATTCAAGCATTGATACTGACATTTAACCTTTAATGTGCTCCGAAGGTCTGTTACCGATAACATTTCATAATTTGGCTATATCAAATTTTGTATTAGATTATTAGACAAGAATTAACGAGCAATGTGTCTTGTGTTCTATAATAACGTTCATTGTTTTAATTGCCTTTTTAATTTAAACAACTCCCTGATTTAACTGATTCATGTGAAATTTTAGTACCATATGGACGTATTGCCTTGATAATGTACTGTTCATGTCAGTTGTCGTTGTCATTGTGTTTACTCACATTAAGCCTAAGCATTCATGATTGTGGTATGTAACACATTATAGCCTAACAAACACAATACGCCTGTTTTATTGCCATATACTCTACAGGTATAGTAACAATCGATGGTTTTACTTTCATGGATGTTACTTATCGGGACGGTGACAGAAAATAATGTTACTTGTAATGCTCTTATGCTGAAAGAAATAACAAAACGAAACAAAAGGGTTATTGGGAAGAGTTCCTGCTTCGCAGCTTATACAGTTGCCTGGTTATAAGTTTATTCATCAGTGGGGTAGCGGCGACATGCATGAGAGTTGGGACGGGGGGGGGGACATGGGAGGGACTGAGAGAGGCAAGTGAAGCAAACTTCTTTCAGTATTTGTTACAATTTAAGACGGTGTTTGAGCTTTTCATGGTCTCGTTTATTTATTTCTACTCAACATTTTTTTGTAACACCATAGAAACCAAACACACGTAACAAGAAATCACCGAAGGCCTACAACACGTTCTGTAGATAATTTTAATATTGAGTTTTTATAGTCCCAACTGGTGTAGAAATCAACCTTACATACGCTTCGCCAGTTGTTTTCGCATTTTACAAATAGTAGAGGTTTATTGCGTAATTGTATGAAAACAAAAAATACCCAATTGGCTGGCATACGAGCAACCTGCTCTGTGTGTGGTTGGTAGGAAAGATGTGGGTGTGGAAGTGTCCATCAATGAGGTATTGGAGAAGGAGCCCGAGAGGGTTGGGGGGGGGGGGTTAATCCGTTTAACTTCAAAAAAATTGTATTTGCCTGCTAGAATTACCTAAATTTTTACTCAATAGCCTTTGTAGTTTTTTAGTTTTTTTTAGCCAACTTTGTAGTTATCATTGTGACCAGGAAGAGGTTCACGTAATCTTCCAGATGTTTAACAAGAATGTCTAACCCACTATAGTTGCATATATAATGTATACACTGTATCTAGAACACCATAACACCACATAATATAACACCATCTAGTATACACCATATACAGAAACTGTTACCCGTACGTTTTCTTTATACATGTAAAACTTCTATATACCTGCTCAACGCGTATACAATACAATCACGTAAAACTCTACACACTTGCATTACGCTGCATACAATACACGATGCGTTAAGTCTACAAAGAGTTAATTACGCAATAAGATGAATTGTGGTTACAGTAGGCTAGCTTCAAGACTAATTGACTTTCTTTCAACATTCTGTAATAATCAGGTTAAGCTTATAGTAATAATTGGGCCTATGGGGATATTAACGATTCAAGGATTGTGACTGTTGAGGCTGGGACTTTTGATTGTTTACACAGTTCACGGTTAACATAAAAAACGGAAATAAACTTTTCATAAAATATATGAATCTCCAAGCTAGATTCAGAATTTGAGTTAAAATGTTGAATTGGAAGCCACCCGACGTGAAAGTTGTAATCCATAAGCTCTTCAGTGCTGGCTTCTCTCACAACCGTGGTCGCTTAAACAACTGCCTGATTATTAAGTACTATATTGACATTATGATTATTATGATTATTATGATTATTATTATTATTATTATTATTATTATTATTATTATTATTATTATTATTATTATTATTATTATTATTATTATTATTATTATTA
>JAIPMN010012544.1:3785-14326 GCA_020650975.1 Apostichopus californicus
CCCCCCCCCCCCCTTGAGCATATTTTAAAATGTTTTTTTAATGTTTTTATGATATCGCTAGTAATTTTAAAAGAGAAAATGCTAAGATGCAACTTATTTGGCCTGGAAAGTGCCATTTCCAGCGTTTTGGAGGCATTTCCAGCCAACATTTTCTTGTACGCTTCGCGCCAACCATAGTGGCGCTACGCTTAAATAGATTGCCTACATTTTCGCCCCTCCCTTGGCAAATTCCTGGCTACGCGCCTGTGGGCAAGAATGTTTCCAGGATGAACTTTCGGACCGGTCTTTGTTTTCTCGTTTCTTCTTCTGCTTCTTCTTCTTATTGTTGTTGATGTTTTTGTTGATGTTGTTGTTTATTACATAAGGTTGCTTAGAATGGTCTAAATCAAGCGATTGACATATCATGTATCGATACTGTTTGCTAAAAGGAAAGGTTTTGATCGTTTCTTGTTATTGCTATAGCAACCTTGTCTTAGAACATCTGGGGGCGGGCGGAGTTGGGGGGGGGGGTGAGATCAGCATATAACTTTTCGGCACTATACGATGGTAATTTTACTGATCAATATTTGTGTACATGTAGTCTACAAAATACAAAAGGCTGTTGTAACTAGTCTAGCAGCCAAACCATCATGGTTGGTCAGGTCCGACGGTTATGGTGAGCCTATGTGTGCCGTATGTGTCTTGAAATCGACATATGTCAAATTAATTTGACATATGTAGTGTCTCGTGCATGCTCTTGGATGAAATTGACCCCTAGTGTGCCATGAGCTCTTAAAACGGCATACGTCGAATTATATTGACATTTATTGGTTTCTCGTGCTTTTATTGGACGTCCAGTGTCACGTGTCATTTTATTATAGTGCTCTGATTGGAAGAAATCGACATCGCCAGTATTTTAAGCTTGCCCATTGCCCAACCCCATCCCCCCTTCTACCCAGTAATTTATTTTACCCACCCAATAAATCCCTTTGCCTACACATTTTCACTTTGGTACCAGAGATATGTGGGAAACAACCAAAATGTTTAGGGGACCGATGTCAACAAGTATATGTCAAATTATCATTTTCATATTTGTAATTAATGAAGTTGACTTTAGCTGTATAGCTACTGTATAGTATCATAGATTAAATAAAACATTTATTTATTATCATTTATTAAATATTATTTGATTACGCCCTATATTTTTTGCCATCAAAAATCGCAAAAGCAGTGGTTTGTTGGACGATGTTGAAATCACACTATTATATAATCGGAAATGTGGCTCACCAGTAAATTAGAAAAATAGCCATCTAGGAACTCAAAGAAGCTTTTCAATTTGTCAAAATGGCACAAATTAGGCGGTAACTAGTCTCATCAGCCAATTACAATCACAACATCAGCCTGAATTGTTATATGCAAATCAGATTACAAACAAGATTACAAACATATAAGACGAAAAGTAAGTATATACCCCCAAAGTGAAATAAACATACTTTGAATATTACAACATCCGTACGGAGTAGGCACATTTGAATTCCGATTGGCTGCTTGTAATGACGTCACAGTAGAATACACTTACATTGAGCGGCGTATACACGAAAAATATCTCCAAAGAATGAAGCTTACCAACCATCAAGGACGTACCGTGTAAATCTTTTTTTTTTATAGTGCAAATAAGGACACTTTTTTCACGAGTTCTCCCTGTCAACACATTGAATAGGCCTTTGAAATCAATAGACCTACCACTAAATGGATGTAAACGGCTATGCATACTTCCATCACAGCAGGTGTTAGTACCGCCAAAACATTTCGTATCAGGGAGGCCGTGTGCCTTATGTGACAACAGGACATTTCATCAAGTCCAATTTTTGGGGGGCTCAAGCCCAACGAGTGACCGGCCAATATTATTGGATGGTGCTTATTTATGATCAATACAGTACCAGCAAACTGGACTTCAAAATGATATCTATAATAATATTGTGGTAAAAAAAAAAACCAGCCGTGGATTCTGGAATAAAATGACACCATCTTATGCAAGACGAGATTGAATGCGGATAAAATATATAGCAGAATTATATTAACTCTTTCAAACAGTGCTTTTGATGCAATCGCTTTAACTTGTTAACGTGGGGGGAGAGATCTCGCTTCAACACGTCGTATACTGAGGTTCATAAAAAACAGCGAATATTTTCGTAGGCGCAAACCATATTTGTTGAGCAAAAGACAAGGACCGTTGTATTGAATTGGACGAAACTGACATTTATTTTGTGTTAGCCCATTGATAATCCAACATATCCGATACCAGATAGAAATATATTTGTTTAATACGACAGAAGGAACAACGAAAATTGTAAATGGACGCTGGAGAAGTGGACAAGATAAAAGGAAAAAACGGATATTTCGAAAATTCAGAAAGCAATCTTTAGTCTAGTCTATTCTAGTAAAAAAAAATTCCTTTGGTTTATACCAAAACATAAAAAAAAAAATTGCCAATTCTCTTTTAAAAAGTTAGGAACTATTCATTTTATCAACTAGTTATCTCGTGATTGTTTTAAATTTATTTTTCTTGGCTTGGTTTTCTCCCCGTACCAACTTGCGTGATGTGCATTTGGCTGTCGAATCAGTAACCGATCAAGTGCAAGTGACATTGTACGTTTTGCATCAGGTTTTTTTACACTCTCTTTAGGTTGGTCTGTGCGGATCGGCAATTAAAACGCACAGATGTTAACCAATTTCTGGTCTGGTATATCACATACGTTATCTCCCTAATGCATAATTCAGGGCATAAACAGAGGTCTGGGTTTCTCAACTCTGTTTGGCCATTGGTCTACAGGGAGACAGGTCTATACAGGCCTTTATGTATATACACAAAGCTTATATAGACTTTAGACCTACCATTATACCTAAAATAATTTCCCAACGCAAAATTCATTGATAAAAGAGAGAAGAAACAAATTATTGGCAGTCTCGCGTCTCCATTTTTTTCAACCAATCAGCGCTACTCATTTGTGGTTTTTCTTTTTCTTTAGACAAGTTTCTTTTTGGTAATTAGATGTTCGGACCGTGGAAGGATTTTTTTCTTCTGTTTTTCTGGTTTGTATTACAAATTGGAAGAAGCCCTCCATTTGGAGAATAAATTAATCAATGAGCGAAAGATTTGCAGGGAATTTTGAGATAAACGATTCATTTGAGGAGCATTGGAGATCATTTTCTCCGTCAGTCATTTGGTCTTACGTACACTGGATTGAAACACACCGTTTTTTGGTATCAGTCATTTGGCAAGTTTGTTTCCGATGGCTTTAGATACGAAGATCGAGGGAATGCCTGCACCGTAAGTTGTCTTGCTGAAATGTTTGGCGTTTTCCTTTTTTATTTGTCCTCTTATTTGTCTTCTCAAATTTATCGTTTTTCTTTAACCCCTTAGGTATAAGATTAGGGTCTACAAAGAACTGAAGCTTTTTAAAAATGACATTCTTTCTGTTGTTAAGAAGTATACAGATCAGTTTTTCTTTAAAATGATTTTATTCGTTTTATCATTTTATATATGAAATATTGGTCAGAAGAAATGTTTCGTTGATTTCAGTTATTAATTTCAACATTTTAAATTAATGGAAAGGTAAAATGTGTTTGATAAAATGTGAAAACCTTTTCATTTTAAATTAATTTTTTTAATTATGTAAAGGTTAACTATATTCTCCTCCTATCTTACTCCCCCTCCCCTATACCCACCTTTTTGTAACTTATTTTGGTTTTTATTATTAAAAGGCTTCTCACTTCTAATTATCATATGGTTTATGGTTTCATATAGGTTTGAACTGATAATATTTGAAAATGAATTTTGAATGTATCAAATCATAAATTTGAGCCCGATTTTTTACTTGTCAATTAAAATAATCATAGTTCCATAATTTTTGAGAAGAAAACGAAAATAAGCAGACGTTTCTTTCTGCAGTAACTAGGCAAATGTTTAGAGAATTTTAGTGTAAAGAAGCGGAATATAGTCAGATAGCTTAGTATTCGAATGTATTTGTAACATTTCAGTAACGGGTCTTTTTGTTTTTGCAATCAAAAAGCAAAAACTAAAATAAAAATAGAAAACGAAAGAGAAAGAGAAAAAGGAAGGTTTGTTTATATTAACATTAAATTATGACAATAATTTATCATAACATTAGTTATCTTTGTGTTAAGATGTAGTGTATAAGGTTACGAAAAGTTTTGACTCAAATGAGATTGAAATAGTTGTTCATCAAGTAACAGATTATAATTATAATAATAATAATAATAATCAGACAGTTATTTCGCTGGAAAAATTATTATAAACAAAATTATTAGAAACAAAAGCACAATAAATTCGTTCCATGTAAAAATGAGACATCGTCCTTCAACGTGAATATACGGAATTGACTCATAAATCATTCCGTTTTGGAGGTTTCCTAAAGAAAACAACGTCAAGGTATAAAAATAAATTTATGAATCAAAACGGATCGTAAAAAAGTACCGTAAAGTATAAAAAAGTGAAATGTATCGCTGTTACAATACATTTACAATGTAATCAAAAATATTTTTCTTTGTAAAGAGGTATATTTTACCTTTTCAAGAAGTCCAAGCTATAAACAGAAAGGCATTTTGTATTAAATACATTTTGTATTCGAAAATGTCTGGTGATGTGAATAACTTTTATTTATTTCTCTCTCACCCTCTCTCTCTTTATCTCTTCTTGAACTTAGAGGTACAAATGTAATGGGTTTATCAATTGAAACTGTTTCTTCTAAGTAGAGATTCAACTTTAATGGATTTAATTAAGAGGGATTGAACTCACAACCTCTCCATACTCCTCCTCACGACATACAATAGCTAAAGCAGGTTTGTTCGGACTCAACAGTTCGTCGCAGATCACCACCGGGCGGTGCCCGTTGGGGTTATTAAGTATTGCCTTCCATGTTCATACCGCGACCAGTTTATTGGTCGTCTACAAGTAAAGAAGAAAGTTTCTAATTGCGTCGAACGATGTTGTGATAATGATAAAAATGTGAAAATGATAAAAAAGAGAAAAAAACAAAAGGTTGTTTAAAGTATTATGTCGTGCTTTCTCCATTATTACATGACTTCACATATACAATGGTATATATTAACTATAAATATAAATATCATATAGCCTATGGTACTGAGAGACCTTGATTTACAATCAGACTCTTCACAACGTTAGAAAATAGACCAAATCGAACTGAAAATTAAATGATTAATTAATGAAAAAAAATGTTAATTTTAAGAACCGAGTTAAAACAGAGATGTCAATATTCCTTGTATTTCGATATTACAAGTTTAATTCAGTGGTCTAGTGTTGCTTAGAAACAAAAGAAACAAACAAAATATAACAATTGATTAACCTAACATACTATAGATTAAAAGAGAAGTGTAAACATTTTGTTCTAATTTTTTTTTTATGTCTGAGTTACTTGTAAAAAAAAACACGAGATAACAACTTATAAATCTAAGATACCCTTCAGATTAATAAAGTAAAACCGCTATATATAGGGTATTGAAACGACCCTGATTATTTAATGTTAATATGATGTATTACCATCTAATTTTAGTATCAAATAATTTCTTAAATTTACCATTTTTTGTTTTAACAAAAACCGCAACATATTGCCAGAAAAGTCACGCGTTGTGCAGTCAAAAACACAATCCTATATAAATAATCTAAACAAGAACGATGTAAAATTTATAGAAATGAACTCTCATCCCAAAATGTCAAATCGATGCTAAGATTGATCTGAGAAAGGTTACAATTACTGGTAATATTCTTAATGAAAATGAACTCAGAAGAAATAGAAAATGTTTGTAAAAATAGAAATGTGTAATAAATAGAATGATAAATAAATGAAGACTTATTTACAAATTACTTTTTATATTAAATAACGTATTGTAGTACAAGTACGTCAAGGTCTGTGTATGACGTCAAGTTATGAATTGTTTTCTTTTTCTGTTTCTTTTTTTAGAACCGAAAATCATAAATTTATTTTAATTGGTAAAATGTTATATATCGGAAAGAGAGAAAAATCTTTTCTTACGTATTGCGCAATGTGATCTGCAGTATTATTGCTGATGTTGTTGTCCTTATAAAAGTACAAAATGATGAAGAATAAGATAAAAATGACTAACTTTGCGGTAACAAATAAAGATTATTAAGATTCCCGGGTATATTACTTTTACTAAAGAAGTAAAATAAAATGTGTTATTTATTTTGTGTAAGTTTCGAAGTACTAATCGATACAAATATAAACATAGCGTTAAAGGGAAACTACATTCTCCATTTTACAAACTTACAAAAATGATTTTATTTTTAAAAGATAAATAATAACAAATAAAACTGATGCCAGTGGTTAAAATTATTTTATGAACATAAAAGAGGAATAAACTTGTAAATTTTGAAGTATTTTTTTGCTCAACGAAAAGATAGATAATGCAGTAACAATACTTATTGTTTCAATCCAAAATAACCCAAATAAATTTCTTTTGTTTTCTATATTAATTTTTCTTTCATTCAAAAAATAGATTTTAAAAGTTCATATTACTTTCCTGACGGGAAATTTGAGCTATTACGTCTTCATACCTTGTCAAACTATATAAACAATATATTTACGAAGTAAGAAGCGACAATTATATGTTTGCCCAATTATTAAAGGAAATTGCAATATTCTTTTTTATTATCATTATTAACATCATCAGGTCCCCTTGTTACACATTAACCAAATTTTCATGCACAGTTTATCCATTTGTGGATGTTTTGATGATAACTTTCAACAATTCGATATTCAGCTCAAATCTCGTAAAATCATTAACCCCAAAAGTCTTAGAATGAAATAACAAAAAAATCAACAATCAATTTATGAATGAAGAAAACAAAAACATGAATATTAATATATCAATTTGAGTAATGTAACGTTAAACAATCTATGATGAATTATTTTTCATAAGATATGTTTCATATGATATCAGTTCGAAATGAAAGTCCAGATCGTAACTATAACCAGAATAAACAAACTTGAACAAATTCCTCACTTTTTATCTTTTTATGCATTTTTACTCTTTCATATGACGTAAATTAAAAAGAAGAAAGAGAAAATACAGTTTTGTTTATAATTATTACAGTACAAACATTAAAAATGTCGTTTTGTTTCTTCAAAATATAATGTTAAACTCAATAAAATGATTTTTTTCATGATAACATTTCCTTCTCAAATAAACTGTTACATTTATGGATACTTTTATAGGATTGCTTATTCATGACCTTTGGCGAATATCAAACAAAATTGCTTTACAGTTATCAGGTTATTTTATAAAAAATAAAAATAAAAATTCCAAGAAATTATATCTATGCTGTATCATAATTGAGCAAAACTCCTAAACACGGTAATTTAATCACAGTATGTATACGCCGGCTTAGGTTAAATATGACGTTTTACTTCAAATTGAGAAAAGGTCTGAATTTTCTTGCAACTTGAAGAAATACATCCTTCAATGAATGTCGTGAAAAAATAGCCAAGCGACAAACGACTCTTTGCTGGTCCGAAATATATATATGAGGAAAAAATATATACTTTGGCCAGTGAGACTCACAAGTGTTCCAATATGCTGATTTGGGGAATTTTGTTTAGCCAAACAAACAATTATATTTATATTATATTATTTAATGTATATAGTTATCATGTCCGCTATTAACTTAGTTATTTGTCAACGTTTAGTATCGTTACACAAACTTGTGGAACATTTCGTTATGGCTACATTCTTTAAGAACTACTGAGTGATAAAATATATATAAGCTTACGGTTTGGTTGTCGTTTTGAATCATGTCATAATAATGTATGGCCTATCACCTGTATGTGACGGCAAGTGCTACACTTGCGCACTCATACCATAAAGTCTCATTATTAATTAAAAATTTCATTGTGAATTTCTCGCGATATGCTTTTGAATTGTTAATATGATACAGATGGGACTATAAAGAAGATCGCTTCTCGGCCTTTTGGCTAAGATCATGTGTAGTATCTGTTCCCCTTCGAGGGGAATCGTGATACACACCTGACGATGATCACACCGTCACAGTCCCGATGCAAGGGGCCTGGGGTTGAGAGCGGATCAATCGGTAGTTTGGTTTTCGTGCCCAGGTTCTTTCCTGGGTGCTTTTCTTAAAAAGTATAAAGCTTACTTTTAAATAATTAAAAGGAAAAAAAATTGCTTTAATCATAACAAACCTGTAGTCGCGCTTGTTCATCTTTCGTCTCTAAGGAAACTGGATAGTCTCGCGGAATCAGTACACGGCATAGTGACTCATAAATTTATTCTATGACACTGTATATCAGACTCCCTATGCTACAAAGTTGGCATGCACTAGTTATTTGCGTGGAAAACGAGTATAGATTTCTTGGGAAGTGCACTATACATAAATGTTATGTATATATAACTTTAGTACAGGCCTAACGAAACGCAACAAGTTAATTTGACTGTACAGTATACAGTAAAATCATAATTAAATCCCCCTAATATTTATCAAACCGTAAAAACTGTTTCAACCGAGACGCGTGTCATTTCTTGATATAATTATATAATTGAAGTGTGAATAACATTAAGGATCTTCTCCTGCATTATGTCATCTTTCAAATAAGAGTCATTTTATGCTAGTTTCTTGTTCTTTTTATTGAAAGTATCTTTTCCGCTGCCATTTAGGGTTAATTTTTCGACAGTCTATGATATCGTTTTTCCTCTTTAAAGTATAAATTCAGGCAGGATTTTAGTCTCAAGGGAAAAAAGAGAAACATTTGAGTACTAGTAATGTTTTTTTCACTGGTATTATGGTTTTAAAGGAATTCAATTTTCATATATGCTGAATCTCTGAATGGCCACATTTGATGGTGACGTCAGATCCTCAGTACAGGCCTAAATGTCATCCATTTCATAGATGCTAATAACTCAATAATAAATCAATCAAAACATGTTGCTTGAAATTCATATAAACAACACAAGCACATTTGAATGACATTCAACATCTTTTATCCTTCACAAATTTGTACTACATGTCATTTGAGGCCATAAATGTCTAAATGTTATCCCATTGAGTTGTGTGAGGAACTAACCTAATGGTATGAGTATAAGGCTGTTTACGTTTATTGATGAACCTTAGCAGTTTAAAGGGTCATTTCGCCCCCCCCCCAAATAAGCTAAATGAAAGTGTTGCAGGAATACTTCCGAGACTGAAAGCAGTGGTTTACACAATAACACAAATAATTTTGTGCCTACAGTTGTTCTTTAAAAGAAAGATACCATGCCTCCAAACATAATCTATACTCATGTATACGATTCACATTAATCGCACCAGGAATGATAAAAACGAAGTGAAAACTTCAAATGGTTTGAAATGAAAGGGGGATGGGGAGGGGGGGGGGTAGCATTATGCGAAATTTGTGGGGATTATAATTGATTTGTTGGTCACAAATGTTTCTTGGACTGAATCTTTTTTGTACCTCTAATCAGAAGCACACACGTGGCTATAATAGCAAATTCCTGCTTCGTTTCATTTAGATGTATAACCTCATTTGCATATAAGAATCGGGCACAAAATATTGCTCGTGGTAAATGTCAGTACCATCCGATATTGGAATTACATACTAGACAAAGATAGTTAGTGTTTTATTGTTGGTACAGCTGTCATGAGAAGTTCGCTATCAAGTGGTACATAGGCTTAGTTTTAGTAATAAACCACGGTTGACCGATAATTCTAACATTTTGGTAGTTAAAACATCGGTGAATGATTTTGGCAGCACAATCGGTCGGCCCTCATTTGCGTAACTTTATGTTTACATTTTTCTTGTTTGTTGTTTGGGGGGGGGGAGGGGAGAGGGCGTGGGGTGGGGGATCTGTTAATTGATCGCTTTGCAATACCAAGAATGTATTTTGTTTAGCTCCAAGTGAGTGTGTGATGTAATATCAATTAAGAGTCCCTAAAAAACCTATTCAAGTACAGACGGAATGTTAATTTTCTATTGATTATAATTGTATACCTTGGTAAACCAACCTAATTTTATCCCTCAAAAAAGACTATCCACGGTATCTGTAAACGACTATTTAATTTCACAATAATTGTTAAAATGTTACGGTAAGCTATTCTTCACATTCAGTCAGTTAGTTAATTTGTTTGGTACTTTGCCGGGATTATTAATACAGACACAACAAATTTAATTGTTTCATTAAGTAGCCATAAAATTATAGTAAATGAAAAGTAAACATTGACTAAAGATCACCATGGTAAGGTCAAATAAACAACATCTGTAAGCTTGTTACAAACTTATCTAAGCCTTGATAATAAGGCGTTTTTACTGCTCATTAATATTCCCACCATGATCGTATCAGTTAATGAATATATCCTGCTTTACGTTGACACGTCTGAGGATCTTTATCAATTAAATTGTTATATAGAATTGAGTTTAAAAATTTCAAGAAACAAAACCAAGAACGAAATCAAACAACCCCCACCCCCTCCCCCAACCCCCAACCCCCCCCCC
>JAIPMN010012546.1:0-10122 GCA_020650975.1 Apostichopus californicus
TGATGGACACACGCTAGGATTTAAAAAGGTTGTTTATATCATTTTAGTGACCACAAAAGGCCTTTGGAAGTTTCTGCTCAGTTTTACCCTTCCTTTCTTAGTATTTTCTACCATTTGAGCTTTGTTTGTAGTAAATCTTATCTTGTTAAAGAGTGAGCCACTTTCAGCGACATCACCACAAATTTTGTTGTAAGAGTATAAGGCAGTTAGTGGATCATTTTTTCCCTGTCCAATGAGATGGTTATTTCTGATACATTAGTGTACCATTTTGGAAAGATTGCCATTGAGATGAGATGAGAAAAAATGAAGTTTTGTCTACAGCTGACTTCTGTGGTACCCCCACCTGATACATATGTGTACATACCTCAGAAAATCCTTATCATAAAGATCAAGAGCCCAATTTAGAATAAACCTTTCCAAGATTTGGATTGTTACTTATCAAAGTACACATATGAAAGGAAATGATTTGACCCTGTAAGCAGATTTCTTAATATTTAGATGAAATATTGTTCAAGTTTTCATCTGCTATGTTGAGCATTCTGGTTTTCCTTCTTTTTTTTTGTTACAGAGGACCGAGCGTTCATAGAGACAGCATTTGCATTTAATCAGAAATATCAGTTTATTATGACAACTGTGAATGACAACTTTGGCATCGACAGGTGAGCAACCCAAAAAATAGACAAAAAAGGAGGGAAAGGAATTAGAAGATCATCAGTCTTTCTCTTTGATTTTCATATTTAATATATATATTATTTTCATAAATATATGAAAGAGAAAAATAGGAAAGGTACTTTCAATGGAAGTTTGACTTCAACATAGATGGGCAGTAAAATATACTTTAGTGATTAGTAGTATTGCCCTTTTAAAGTTTACCATAGAGTCAAAATATGGTCACTCATTTCTCAAACCTCAAGAAACATTTTGCTACCGTCAAAATAAATTTAAATAAAGGAATGTTTTCCCTCATTTAATCATTTCATAATTTAATCATTACCGCTGTCTTGAAAATAGCATCCAAATTGTCCTAGAAACCGTCGTTCCATCAGTTATAACCATTTTTAATCTTGTTGTAATCTGAGGTCAAGATCGATGCCCTATATGAACTTGAAGGGCAACGCACGATTGTGACATCTGCTGAGAAAAGGAACAACTCCAAAAATGTAAAATTAGGCAAAAAATCCATCCCCATTGAAAAGGAACAAAGGAAAGGCAGAAATGTGGTACTTCAGTCAGATATTAGCTTTGGGAGAAGTAGACAATTGCGAAAATTGCTGCTAAGTTTCTGGAATAGAAAAATTATGCAAATTGAATCATGTATATGCATGGTATAATTCATACTGTCACCCAATTATCCACTTCTTTACTTACAAATATCCAAAAGGGATGTGGATATATGCTAAGAGAATGCATAAGTAAATCTTGTGTTTTGTGAAAATGCATTTTTCATCATATATGCCCTTAAGTTAAACCATAATTGTGATCATAAGGTGATAAACAAAAGTACAGTTTTGTTATAGCTTATTTGGCAAAGACTAGCCTGGATTACAATGATCTCTTGTGCTCATAATTTTGTCTTTCAAGGCTGGGAATAAATTGCTGCTATGAACATATTGCTATGATTCCTAAAGTGGAAGTCATCTTTTATAAGGGAAACACTAATTGCTACAATATATTTGCTGTGATAATTCTTAGTTAACCGATATCATCAGTTAGTATTCTTTAGATTGTAACAAACTGGAGAACAGTTAACTTTGTACAATCTTGATCATTTTAAGAGGAAACTACTTCTAAGAAAGGTTACCCTGGCATAATATTGACTGAACTTAGTTAATAAGAATATTAACTAACTGGTTGAAAGAAAGATTTGATTTAGATTTATATATGCCCCCAACCCCCCCCCCCCTTTTTTTTTGTGTGTTTTTCTCCAGTAATTGGGAACCAGGAAGTAACAGTATATGGTTGCTACAGTGTAAGAACACTATACCTGGCAAGCAGTGTCCAGCTATACCATTTATGAATGCCATCTCCTTGGAGAAACTGATTGTCTTCATCAAAGGACTGGAAGTCACTAATGCTGTGAGTAATCATTTATAGCAAATGTACAGGCACATGTTGTGGAATTGATACTGTGATGTGTTTTGACTTAAGAAGCATTGAGCACTGTTCAGTCAAGAAAAATTAGAGTATATTTCTATCAGGAACATCTCAGTATGAGGTGTGGTGAGACACGAAGATACGTAATAAAATGTATGTCTTGAAGAATTGAGAACTATTCTGTCAGGTAAAGCCTGAAATTTATTTCTTATTAAAACTTAAGAGTACAGAACGCTCTATTGAAATGTGATCAAATAGTTATTACATTGCAGGAGGATGATGCATTTTCTTGTTTTCTCACCTTACTTACATGTGACTGTTTGTTTTACATTTGTTGTACAATTATGAAAAGTTCTGCAACATCATTTAGTTCATTAATTTAGGCGTACCTGTTGCTGGTTGAGAATGATGTGAATGACTTGAGCGAGTTAACTTTTATGTCTCGTGAACTAAGAGAATGGTACTTAACATTTGCTAAATGAACCCATTTAGAGGGCTTCACAGCTTATACTCATTTATTCTCTCTGTGGACTGTGGTCATTTGCGGTTACACGTGTAGGTGATGCTGCAAGGTCGATGTCATGACAGTAGTACCATCGTCCTTGAAGTATTTCAAACAATCCTCTTTGGTTTTCAAACCAGGTTGAACTGACAGAAGGCAGTCATGTCGGTTTCCTTCACCTAACCATTCCTGTGGTGTATCTCTCAGGATCAAATCGTGACATCCAAGGGCTTAGGAGTACCATGCACACTCTTGCTACAGAGTTTATGGGAAACGTCGGCTTTATTTTAGTTAACAGGTGAGACATTATATTGCAAGCTTTCATCCTTTGTCTCTTTGTCAATGTTACACTGTTGAGCAATTTAGTGAATATTCTGAAGTCAAGTTACAATATTTTCCCCCAATAGTTTGCTGCTCTGGTGAGCAACAACTCACTATCAAGCAGAATTGAGGATAGGATGTGATAGGAGGTGAGGTTGAACAATGTATCAGTATGAGGTGGGGTGAGTAACATCAAAGCATGAGGTGGGGTGAGCAACATCAAAGCATGAGGTGAGGTGAGCAACATCAATAATAAGGTGGGGTGAGCAACATCAAATAATGTGGGGGGTGAACAACATCAAAGGATGAGGTGGGGTGAGCAGCATCAATGATAAGGTGGGGTGAGCAACATCAAATAATGAGGGGGGTGAGCAACATCAAAGGATGAGGTGGGGTGAGCAACATCAAAGGATGAGGTGAGGTGAGCAACATCAATGATATGGTGGGGTGAGAAACATCAGATAATGAGGGGGGGTGAACAACATCAAAGGATGAGGTGGGGTGAGCAACATCAGAGGATGAGGTGGGGTGAGAAACATCAAATAATGAGGGGGGGTGAACAACATCAAAGGATGAGGTGGGTGAACAACATCAAAGGATGAGGTGGGGTGAGCAACATCAGAGGATGAGGTGGGGTGAGAAACATCAAAGGATGAGGTGAGGTGAGCAACATCAATGATATGGTGGGGTGAGAAACATCAAATAATGAGGTGGGTTGAACAACATCAAAGGATGAGGTGGGGTGAGCAACATCAGAGGATGAGGTGGGGTGAGAAACATCAAATAATGAGGGGGGTGAACAACATCAAAGGATGAGGTGGGGTGAGCAACATCAGAGGATGAGGTGAGGTGAACAACATCAAAGGATGAGGTGGGGGTGAGCAACATCAAATGATGAGGTGGGGTGAGCAACATCAAAGTACGAGGTGGGGTGAGAAACTTTTTGGTATGAATTAAATGATGGTCTGTATGAAGTGGGTGTGGGAAACACCTCAGTATGAGTAGAAGTTGGATTAATATCTCAGTATGAAGTTGTGGTTGAGATACAAAGTGGTATCAACAACATCACAGCATCAATATATTTGTGAGGTTAAGGTGAGAATTACTTCAGTTTGAAGTGGTGATGAGAAACCTCTCAGTGTGAGTGACCTGTGATGGAACATCTCTCTATTAATGCTGGAAATAACATATATATTCTGCTTCCTCTTCCAAGGGACATGGTGACAGAAAACATGCAAGCGACATGGGATTTGAGCACTTCTCTAAAGTGTACATCAGTTTGTGCTGTTTTGGAAACAGAGGTATCTGCAATCTTTCTTTACCTTTATCAATTATATTTTCAGCACTTGACATCTGTGCACATTGTTAAAGAAGATGTTATCTCACTTATATAATGACCAAGAGTAAACATTTTTTTCTTTTACCTTGTCATAGTGATGAAAATGGCTTTTGAGGGGAGTGCCAGAGAGATAGAGTGAAAGGTGATTTTTGTACCAACATGAAAGATACGTGCAGATAGCTTGGTAAAGAAATAAAAAGGTCTTCTTTGATGATTTACTAAGGCTCTGACAATGACATGTCTTTCCCAGGATTCGCTAGAAACGATTGATGAGTTCACCATCGAAGACCTACGACTGGGCGTGAAGAAGATACTGGAGAAACAAAGATCTGAAGACCTTGAGCATAAAGAAGATGATGAAGATATCGATGAAGACGAAGATGAAGATGAAGATGATGGAAGCTCAGAAGGTAGGAGGAAACTGAGTGACATAATCATCAATCGTTGTCATCATCATCATCATCATCATTAAACAAACAACAAAAGAAAGAAGAAGACAAATCTCTAATCAGAACTATCATAATACTACTGTATTAGTCTTAAACAATTTGTTATAAATACAAAGGCTTCATGAAAACACCCTTCATAGGTCTCTGTTCTATAGTAATGAAATCATTTTGAAGAGTTGTACAATTTTTAGACTTTAAAGGAGAACGATTCACTTAAGTTAAGTTAAAAAGGGAAGGATTACGAAAGTATCGGATGAACTAGTTGAATCTGTTAATGATTCCAGACGGTACATATGCTCTCATACTGTATATGACACAACAATGACACCTTTATAGCATATATGCCCATACCAGCCTACTTTGCATATTAGCATCAGGGCTGAAAATTAGTTAGACCTTAATTGTTTTAGTCTAAGTATCAACTTCTTGCACCTGTTTTAATGAGAAGAAAAATGCCAAAGCTTTGGCACAGAACAAGTCTAGTGAGTGCATGCACCTGCTGGGATGTCAAATTATGGTTTGCAACCATGCAGCTACTTTCAGTTGAACACATGGTTATAATATATTGGTAAGTTGTTTTTGCTGACATTTCTACTTCTTTTTATTCAGAACTTTACAGCACATCTCAAGAAACACAGGACGACCCTGTAGAAGTAGCTTTATTTAAACTCCAGGCAGATAGACAGCTGAATATATCAGAGACTGTACAACTCACAGACAAAACCTTCCCAGAATTCATCAGTAGTACTTCAGTTACTATGGTTCTTTTTACTGTCAAATGTGAGGGTTTCTTTTTTAATTTTTTTTCTTAAAATCTGTTCTCAAAAGTGTTTCCTTCTATACTCCTTGTAGTCCATCGGGGCAGGCTCGATATCGTTCACTGTCGTGGCATATATTTAGTACCAAGGTTTGACCACATATTCTGGTGTGTTTCCATATGCTAATTACAATTCTCAATGTTGGATGGTTTGGGAAGTGTTATTTTAAGAGAAAACAGCAGTTTAAGACAGACTCATTTAGTCTGCTTTGCGTTGTTAGGAATTCTCTGATGCAGCGATTTTATTCAGTAAAGAGCTAATCAAATTCCTTATTGTGTGTCATGTGATATGTCAGCTGATACAGAAGCTGCTCAGCTTGGAGTGATGTACATGCAAAGATGTATGTGTTTACAATTCGTCTGCATAACGTACTGCACATAACAAGAGAACGATGGCTGAAATTTAAGGCTAACAAAATTTACAGCCAACAGTTGGCAAACCGACGTCAAATGTGCTGAGATATGGAGCAGTATTGAGGGTGGCAAATTTCCATCAATCGCCCGAGAAAATAGCTCAATCTGGTCAACTTTGCTGGAATTTGGCTATGATACTTGGTAGTGTACTTTTAGGATACCATCGTTCCTGTTACCAAGATTCACCAACAGGTCGACTATATATAGCCTAGGCCTAGAAGGTGCTTCCATGATTCAATACACGAATGATGAAGGTAATTCTAGGCCTGTTACTAATACTCATTACAGTACAGTACAACGTATAAGAGTGATGTTATTTGTTTATTCTTTACTCTTTACATAACACCTCTCTTAGCACCCAACAACTGCTAAAATATTCTTCAGACGTTCATATATAGCTTTCAACCAACATTACCTGGTCCTAAATACTGTTAGTGCAAGAACATTTAAATTATGTTATCATCTTGCTGTGACAAGAAACTGCTCTATTTTCATTATTGAACAACGTATAAGAGTGACGTCATATGTATATTCTTTACTCGTAAAATAACCTCTCCTAGCATCCAACAACTCTTTAAATATTATTTTGATACCCCTCTATTACTTTCAACCAACACATCCTGTTTCTAAATAAGTGCAAGAACATTTAAATTATGTCGTTTCCATGTTGCTGTTACAAGGAACTCCTTGTTTTAATTGTCCTCCAACCTATAACAGTGACGTCATATGTTTATTGTTTACTCGTAAAGTATGACCTCTTTTAGCATCCAACAACTCTTCAAGTATTCTTAGGACATTTCTTTACAACATCCAACCAACAAACCTTGGTTTAAATAGGTTTAGTAACATTTAAAAACTATTATCATGTTGCTGTGAATAGTCGTTGCTGATCTTCATTTTAGCCCACACTTCGTAGTGAGGTAATTGTTGTTTACAAGTAAGATTCGTAAGAGTCCCGTTTGTACTGCATTCCTAGAGGCATCCCAGAAGATTGGTCAGAAAGCTAGTGAATTAAATTACATAAACTTTAACCCCATGGCCAAAGTGGAATGCTCCAATTGACATACAAGCTCTTTCTTAAGTCATATTTCATGTCAGCAAGGAATGACATGGAATCATTTTTTCTCATAATTATTTAAATTAATGTGAATGTCAAGGAGTGTCCCTATTTCTTCTCAAATGTAATTATGACGTTAAAGACTCTCTGATGATTATATAGTTTGAATATGGTTTCAAACTTCCTAGTAAAAGGTGCATTGTGTGAATCCATTAGGCTAGCATGTTATAAACAAATGTTGAGCCATTTTAAAGATATTTTAGTTACTTTGGCCCTTCAAGCTAAAAACTTTGATGTTGTTCAGCTTTATGATTAAATAGTGGGCAGGATTTAAAATTTAAAATGTGTTATGAAAAATGTTTCCTTTCTATACTTCATGTAATTTGGTCTTTGTCTTCTACTGTAGGGAATCCTATATGTACTGCATTCCTAGAGGCATACCAGAAGATTGGTCTGAAAGCTAGCGAATTAAATGATATAAACTTTAACCCCATGGCCAGAGTGGAATGTTCCAATTGGCCCGATGTATGTGGACTCAATAACGTCACTATGTATCCTACCTTGAAGATATTCAAAGAATCCGTCCAAACCAAGGACTATCTGGGAGGACTAGACGAAGTGAATGTTTTGAAATCTTATTTCTTGTAAGTATTACATCTCTTTTTAAGTACTACATTGATACATCTTGAGGGTATTCAGAATTCAAAGTTGAAAGAGAAAAAGTTTCTTGAATAGCTCCCCCCATAAGGAAATCAAACATGCAAATTAATCAAAGCAGGAATAAAGATTGAGAGATGTTGCCATGGTTATTTACAGAAAGTGGGGCAGTAAAAATTGTTTTTGAAACTATTATTTCTATTCCTGTAGACAAACCAGCTCTTCTCCAGTCTATCTCACAACGCGCGAACAGTTTTCATCTTTCTACGACGGATCTTATCCCACCCGAGCCAGGGAAGTCATTTCGTCTGTTATAATCGGAATATTTTCAGATACCATGAATGCAGGTATGTGCTTAGGAAGAGTAAACCCTGTAACACTTGCTTGTCCTTAAAGTGAAATTATTGATTAAGTTGCTTTGTTGTTCCCAGTTTGGCAAGGCTTCTGAGTCAAACAGGTTTGTTTGTGCAACTTGCGAGAAACATCAGAAGTCACAGAATACTCAACTCAGATGATTTTGCTGATTTGATCTGTTTTTCCAGAAAGGAGCTGGATTTTAATAAGTTCAAGAATTTTTTTTAAGTTTAATGTGCAAGAACAATGAGACTCCATGTCAATGAGTTGTGCAGAAAGATCTCTTGAACATCAACAGTATGGGCACCAATTATTATTTGTTAAAATTGCTAAGAGTTGTCAAAACTAGATTCCTCTGAGGTATTTCATTTCATTTTCATTTATTTGTTTCTTCACAATATAAATGCAGAGAAGTTAACTAAGTGACAAATCATATCAACAACAGGGAAAAGTGTGAAAGGAAGCACTCCATAAAAACCCAGAGGGCTTGTCTAGTAGAGCGCTCCCATAAGTAAATAGAGAGAACAATACAAGAAAACAGTAACACTTATATCCACCCACACACCAACCCAATACGTATAACCCACCCACCCCGCCCCTACCACCCACAATACATATATATATATACACATATACATACACAATTGAATGCAAATACAAATAGAAACACGCATATATGCATTTGCATATACATACATATATAAATAAATACACCTGTGTTAATATAAACATGTATGCTTACTTACACAAACACAAAAACAATCATGTTTATACATATATGTTAGGGCAAAAAATATTACAATAACAAAGGGATGGCCACAGTGTACAAAATGGAAACTTAAAATCTTAGTAGAGGTTTATAAGGGATCTAGAAAAGTTGTAACAAAAGGAGTGTACATTATGCTTAGAAGTTAAACTCTCTGGAATGGAATTCCAGGTGCTGATGGC
Organism: Apostichopus californicus; assembly: GCA_020650975.1. Classification (NCBI taxonomy): domain Eukaryota; kingdom Metazoa; phylum Echinodermata; class Holothuroidea; order Aspidochirotida; family Stichopodidae; genus Apostichopus; species Apostichopus californicus. Next base: position 8,953 of record JAIPMN010012546.1, read on the forward strand.
TCGATAATGCAAGCTTGTCTTCAAAAAAGTTGGCCGATTGTAAGGAAGACGAAGACGATTGTTTTGACGTGTGTGATAATTGTGAACTAGGGAATTCCGAATGAATAAATTAGAAAACCTAAAGGTAAGAGATTGTTCAAGAAGCGATAGGTGAAGGTTGCAATATTAACTTTGATTATGTCATTTAATTTTAACAAGTTAAGGGACTTAAAAAATGCACTGGTGTGTTCGCGTGGTGCAGAATACGTGATATGTCTGATAGCTCGTTTTCGGAGAACAAATAACTTCCTAAAGCGGAGTTACTAGTGCCCGACCAAGCAAGACTACAGTAGCAGAGATGGGGATAAACAAGATTTAGATAAATAGTACAAAGAATATGTTTCGGCAATATCTTTTTAAGTCTACCAATTATTCCAACACCCTTAGCCCAACTTGCGAACACAGGTGAGAAGTATGTTCACGCCAATTAAGCTTACAGTCAATAAGAACACCAAGAAATTTAACACTGGTAGCAGCTTCAAATGGGTGGTTATTAATGATAATACTAAAGTTGGTGTTTTGAGTATGAGGCATGTAAAAGACCATATAGTTTGTTTTGATAACATAAGGCGAAAGCTTATTTGAAGCAAACCAATCAGAGTATAACACAAGTTCACTGCAAGCAGTAACTCTCAAGGCGTTGTACATCTGTGTCTTTGAAAAAAATACTGGTGTCGTCTGCAAACATCACTATTGAAGATTTCGATGAAATCGTGGTTATGTCGTTCATGTACTGTAGATGACAAAGAGTAGTGGCCCAAAAATGGAACCTTGTAGAACACCAAAAGAGATTGTATACAAATTAGAGTTTTTTGTTGTTTAAAGAAGTAAATTGTTTCCTTCCTGTCAAATACCTTTTGATCCAGTCATACGTTAAGCCGCGAAATCCATATGCAAATAATTTATCTAATAAAATAGAATGGTCAATAGTATCAAACGCCTTAGAAAGATCAAGGAAGACACATAGAGAAGTTTCATTATCACTTGCTGCTTTACTTAGCTGATCAATCACGTCGACTATTGCGAGTTCAGTGGAATATCCTGGACGGAAACCATACTTGCTGTTTGACAAAGGTGGTTTTTGTTGAGAAAAACTAGGATGGTGATGAACATGATTCTTTCTATGATATT
>JAIPMN010012547.1:0-13795 GCA_020650975.1 Apostichopus californicus
ATCGTAAGGAAAATGCAGCACTTTCTGGTTTTATTCAAGTCTTCGTGAAAAACGTTACCGGTAAGACAATAACTTTGAACGTCACGCCCTCAGATACCATTGAAAGTGTAAAGCTCGAAATTCAAGACAGGGAAGGCATTCCTCCTTATCTACAGGGCATTATTTACGCCGGAAAACTGTTGGAAGATGGAAGAATACTTTCTGATTACAATGTGCAGAACGAGAGCACTCTCCATCTTTTTGTAAAAAATCGTAATGAAAATGCAGCACTTTCTGGTTTTATTCAAGTCTTCGTGAATACAGTTACCGGTAAGATAATAACTTTGAACGTCACGCCCTCAGATACCATTGAAAGTGTTAAGCTCGAAATCCAAGACAGGGAAGGCATTCTTCCTTATCTACAGGGAATTATGTTCGCTGGAAAACTGTTGGAAGATGGAAGAATACTTTCTGATTACAATGTGCAGAACGAGAGCACTCTCCATCTTTTTGTAAAAAATCGTAAGGAAAATGCAGCACTTTCTGGTTTTATTCAAGTCTTCGTGAAAAACGTTACCGGTAAGACAATAACTTTGAACGTCACGCCCTCAGATACCATTGAAAGTGTTAAGCTCGAAATCCAAGACAGGCAAGGCATTCCTCCTTATCTACAGGGAATTATTTACGCCGGAAAACTGTTGGAAGATGGAAGAATACTTTCTGATTACAATGTGCAGAACGAGAGCACTCTCCATCTTTTTGTAAAAAATCGTAATGAAAATGCAACAAGTTCTGGTTTTATGAAATTCGTTTATGAAATACTAAGTTGGGTAAGAAGGTAAATATTCTGAAAGGTTTACCTTGCGATACAATTAATTCTACACTAAGAACACTAGCTGTATATTTTGTTTTATACAACAACACAAACAAACAAACATGTTATTATCAAACGTTCTTATACAATTACTTACATATTTTGTAATACTTAGTCTATGACCATTCTTTATGTTTTTGCAGCACATTCCCAGAGAGCAAAATAAACTTGGGCCAACAGTTGCAAATTGGCTTGGCGAAGTGATGGGTCAAAGGATCGCTGTTGGTTGGGTGCTTTTTGGCAAAAGTTTGGCCAACAAATATTTGTATAGTTGGTCCAAATATTGTTTATGTATATACTGTTAACCTTAAGCCATCGTTACCAGCCAATTGTTGGCTATAAACTTGCTGTTTGTTAGCAAAACAATAAGCCAGCCAACGACTATTATGTTGTTGGTCAACTTCTTGCCTAAACAATTATGTCAACGATAGTCAAACATTGGTAAATTGGTTCTAGACAAATCTATCAACGCATATGTAGTTCATTATCGAGGTTATCATCATTCTGGGAGCGGCGAGGAACTCCATAACTTATAAAAACAGTCGGCCTATAACTTGTGTGTGTGTATATGTGTGTTTGTGTTTGCTGCAAGTCGGATAGTTGTAATGTTATTTGTCTTTTAGCGAAATGTTAAGGATAATTAAGACGTCTCCCTAAAGAAAAGTAACCGTTAGTTCATTTCATTCCTATCTCTTTATCTCTATTTGTTATATGTTACTTTATCTGTCAGTGACATCACCAGCCTGCAGAGCATTGCTCACATTATATTCAAGCATGTGTAAAAGTTACGTTTATCTCCTACCTCTCCTCTTCCCCTGTTGGTTTCTTTCTTTCTTCTCTCCATCCCATGTCTACTAATCCCCTTACATCTATCTCTTTTTGTCACCATGCCCTGTCTGTATTATGTGTGTTTTTGTCCCTTCTGTTACTGTTACTTGTCATTTAGTCTTTGAAGAAGATCCTGCTAGGATCGAAACGTCAGGCCAACTTACTTTTACACATTCTCCTACACAGGCTCTCTAGTGGATAAGCAGTTTGCTAACAGTTTTATTTTAACCTAATTTGTGTGCAGCTAGGGAATTAATGTAACTGTTACTGCGCGAATCTTTTATCTAAAGCTTCCAAATGACTTTCGTGTCTATAACTTCTTACCACCCAAAATTTCTTACAAAATGATACCTGTGTTCAAAAAGAGCTATTTTATTGGTACAGTTAACATCACTATTAGCCTTACATTTTTACAAATGGCAAAGAGACCTTATTTAGTTCATGGTGTATTGCGTCCTCCAAAAATATATATATATATATATATATATCCATATATAAATTGATGTCGGTCTACTCATTATACGAACATTTGATAGGCCCTCCCAATATCACAGATCTATGACAGACAGCATATTGCAGATCAAAGTACTAGATAGCAATCTTTATTTTCTTTTAAGAACATGTCTACGGAGTAGATCAAGCCATTATACCTCAATTATTTTTTATTCATATTGTACTTATCTGAATTTGAATTTATTGTCCACAATCGGAAATTCGGCTTACACAAGTCGTAAACGAAAGAAAAAAAATAGCAAGAGTTTAGGTCAATAAACTGCGATACACATGCAATAATACAACAAATATACAGCAAGTCCTACAAATAAGAAACTTATCTTCTCACTTGTGAATTAAATATATGAATAGAGTTAGGCACAAATGAGTATCTGGAACCCTTTATGTTTTTTTTTTTATAGATATTTCAGTATAAATGGTGATCAAAAGGTTATCTATGTAAACCGAGAAGACGGAAAACAATATATATTGTAAAGGTTGGACCTAGACATACATCGAGAAAGAATCAGATAACTAATTCTAACCATGAATAACGTTTGGACCAGTTGTTTCTAAAACGGAATGAAACATAGGGTACACAGTAAAAACCAGGTGTCAAAGTTAACGTGCTATAAAAGTGAGGGGGTGGGTAAAGAGTTGTGTAACTTTTACACAACTCTGAGTAAATCATGCGATACCAAGACATGTGTAATGGTATACAAACGCGTATTGAGTACAGTTTTGACCCGATTGCCCGTTTCTACCGGTAAAACCAAAAAATAAACAGCGTAATTTGGTACACTGCACTGTGTAAATTACATTCATATTGCAACTTTGATGTGTATAAACCTGCTTTCATACCGCGCGCTGCTTGTAGAATGACAACACGGAAGCCACTAAAAGTTCGAGAGTTGTTTTAACAATTTCTGGAAACCATCAGCCTAGCGGAATTGAAGCCACAAATGGAATGTATAGGATGATGTATTTCGTGCATCAGTACTAGCCTTCAGTTTATACGGAAAGAACAAAAATATTTGAATAAAGTCTTGAAAAACAATTTCATCGTTGAATGCTGAACAAAGACTGTTTGTGCGGCATATACACTTCGCATGCAGTCTGTATCTCTTTGCGACGGAATCTGCGAGACCTGGTTCTTTTTGAGGTTTCAAGTTGGGTTTCACCAGAAGACTGAAATACCTCTCTTTGAGTGACATTAACCCTCTTCAATTTGTGAAATTGTCTTGAAGCTATGGTATGTAAGAGGTTCAGGCATATTTTGGAGATAGAGTCAAGCTTTCTTTTTGAAGTTTTCTGGTTTTGGAATCAATTTGCTGGCTAAGTTCGTGAATGGTTTTGCGACAAATACTTATTTGCACAGCCATTAATTAAGCGGAGCATTCTTAAGGATTCCACTCCTATTGGCAAAGCTGTCGCTATCAGAAAGTGGTAAACAAGCACAGACCGTGATTTTAAGTCCTTTTGGTACCGTTTTGTTTTTAAGGTATAGTCTGTAGTTAGAAAGGTGATGCCGATACCTAACCCTTTTTTTTTCGGAAAGGCGTCGAAGCGTTTTCAAAGTTTCAAAGGTGCTCTGCATTTTGAAGTATAGTTGGATCAATTAGATACAAACAGTGAAAGATATAGATAGGAATAACGGAAAAACTGTTAAACAACTATGCTACATTTAGAGAAAGGTTGGATCTCGAGTGAGATACAATAATTAAGTTAGGGTAAGTGATTGGAAGTAATTCATGGCAAATTGTGGCACCGCAATGGGTACCAAAATGGCACCGTGTTTTGCCAACATCTTTATGGGAAACCTCGAGAAAGAATTTCTATCTCGACAAAACTTGAAACCACACACGTGGTTACGTTTCATTGACGATATCTGCATGATATGGACCCATGGCGAGGCAAATCTAAAACTCTTCATTGATGATATAAACTCGTTTCTGGACATGGCGTTCACTTCCTGGACACCACTGTGACACTACAAAATGGTTCACTCAAAACAGACTTGTTCAATAAACCCACGAACAAGCACTATTATCTTTTACCAAGCAGTTGCCATCCACGTCACTTTACCAGAAATATTCCGTACAGTCAAGCGTTGCGCATTCGACGCATTTGCTCCTCTGAAGTCGATTTTGATTCCCGCATCAGAGAACTGTCACAACACCTCCTAAACAGGCGGTATTTTCGGGGTACTATTGAAAATATTTCGCATGTTGGACAGTCCGTGAGGTGTAAATATTCAAGGAGAGACGAGCTTTTTATCGGGATTTATATCAATTCAAGATTTCTGGTAACTTGATAACTCATTTAAATAATGAAAAAGGCAGAGTCTTGATATGTTATAATACAAAGAAAACAGACAACTTTGAGTCCAATAATGTTTCTGTAGCTGTTCCATTATTTGCAAGATATGTACCGTTAAATATACTTAATTTCTGGAATATTCGTTTAGGCTAACTTGATGGTGACCTCGGCTCCTCACTGCAGTTCTTATAGTTAATGTTAATCCGTTGTTTTTGATGTCAACCAGAATATGTTTGTTAATATTCATATAAGCAACAGAGCACCCTTGGATAGCATTCAACATCATTTGTCCTTAACAAATTTGTAATAATTATAAACATGTCATTTGAGACCATATAATCTTAATTTCTCCCATTGAGTTTTTTAGTGCAATCGAGGAACTAGTCTGATGGGCTGTGTAGTAAACTAAAAGGTCCAGTCACTTTATCTAGGGATCCCCAACTGTTTAAAGGGTCATTCCAAAAAATATATATATATAAGTAAATGTGCTATATGAATAAAACCCTAGCAAGACTGAGAGCAGTTGTTTTTAATGGTCCACCGCATAACGAAGTTAATTTTGTAACTGAAGTAATCAAAACACAATACGGGGTATATTTTTGTGAATCTCAAACAAAGTTCTTAAGAATCAACCAGTTTCCGACACTAAATATCCGGTATGGGAATTTGCTACAACACTGCGGCTTAGAATGAGACCATATTGACACTAGTATACTTTGGTGTTCTGGCAAAAGTGATATAGATTGAATTCTATGTATATTACAATTTTATTTCAAGGTCTTGCTGGCTGGTATGTTTCTATTATTGCAACGAATATAATGCTTGTTTTGGTGTAGGTTGTGTAAATCTTTACCAACACATTTATGTCAAACAATGAGTTTAATTAAGTTCCTGCAAACCCTTGTAAACCGCATGACTGTTTGAATGTGTTGCTTGACTTACCACAAATAACCCATTACAATGAAATCCATTCCACCCTCAGAGTGACAAAAAAAGGTCTTTCAAGCAATTCGATGGCGGTATTTTGAAACAGGGTGTTTTTTAATATAAAATAATTATACGGCACTTAAAGGCATCCGTAGATTCACTTTTAGGAGAATAGCGCCTCATCAGGCCACGTATTCAGTGGACGGTGGCTGCAAGCATGCCGGTCGCAGAGATGTCCCCACCTCTGGCCAAAGGCAAGGATTCACGCACGCCACCTAGTACACTTCTGGTCGATTTGACCGACCCTCTGCGCATCCTCCCGGGTTCTTTTGCGACAACAAGGGAGACATGGTACGGGATCCTAGGCCACAAAAAGTACCATACCTACAGCCAGTGGTATTATCGCCAGAGGCCTGTCTTGAACCCTAGCCACGATTTACACGACCGACGAGGAATGAGTCTTTCGTCACCCTCTTAACATCATCGGCCATCACATCAGCTAGTAATTTATATGGTTGAATTAATATATCAAGACTTCAGGGTCGACTACTGAAATAGAAAAAGAAATTTTAAACGTGTTTAACCAACCATTGATGGAGTCGAACTCAGTTCATCAGGGTTACCAGTCCACTGCTCTACCAACTGAGCCATTAGACGAGTTAACTTCTACGAGCTTAAATTGGTATTGTTGGTTGGCTACAATATATTGGTAACAGTGAATGACACTGCCTTCAACGAAATCTCTATTCATCCTGTTTTACTCTCATTAGAACAACGGATCTGAATATCTTTATTAACAAGAAGCTAACGCTTCAATGTCTTTGTTTACATTGCGGCAAGCAATAAGAATGTCGTTTCCTCTCAAGACGTAAATAATTAATAGGCTTATGCCCCGATACTATCGATGACTTCGAAGCATAAGTTATGGGAGGCAATAGCATCCCTTTCAAGGTCTTAGCTACTCTCCCTTACCGCCGCCCCTCCTTCTCATTTCATATGCTGATACGTTACTGAACGATGAAAATTGTATCTTAGATCAGATCTCTATAACAAAGAAATAAACGAACGGAATGAAAATTAAGTTTCCTCCTCCTATTGAAGTGAAAAGAGGTATTTGCGTCACCTCTCATAGAGTGTGGGTTTGAAATAATTGACATAATTCATCCAGAACTTTGCTTTATTTTATTAATTTGTCTTTCATCCAGAACTCTGTTTTACTCTGTTTAACAAAAGATGTTGTATCAATGAAATAGGCGTGACATGACGAACATCAGGTTTAAGCATGAAATGTATAAACGTAGCTCGGTAAATTGGGTAACCTTATGTACGTAACCATGGTATCGTCTTGTATTATGATCTGATATTGCCATTGGGTAACAAGCAAATATGTCCCACTCACTTCATACGGTTTGACGCAAATATATCTTATCATCAAAAACATGCAAAATTGGGTGGGACCATCATATTTAATTAGACTATGGACCAACGGAGACACCCCCTCCCCCCAACTAACTTTAACTTTATCACCTGACCCAAATTAATTCATGCAACAAATTTAATCTTGAAAAAAAAAGAACATCATGTTACAAGGTATTGTAAGTGTTGTTAGTGTCAAAAGAAAGGAAGAACCAATGAGAACATGTGAACTATAGAAACATTCTTGGTATTCCGTTTCAAGTTATGGAGGATTAGAGATTACGTTGATCCCAAGAACTAACCGCCAAGAAATGGAAGGAAAGCTAAAAGGGAAAGCATTCTTATAAGAAATTCCCTCTGAAGAAATACACTTTATACAATCATAACAGAGCTATATGCTGCTTTATCCTTTCTATGGATTTAAAACTAACGACATTAGATCGTAAGAAAAGGGATTGATACAACCGTGTCAAACCTGTTTTCAATCTTTCAATCACATGAAATACGATCAGCAGAGGTCAGGCGAAGTTTCCCTCCTCACTACTAGGGCATTCTCCCCAGCCGGGGATTCTTCCCGCTTGCCTGCTTGATGTCCCTGCGTATGAGTGAGAGGATATAAATCTGTCTACAAGATCGATGAGTCGCTATTTGCGAAATATTGTAAAGTCAAGTCAATTTTTTCATGTTATTTACTATTGATTCCAATTTACTTTCTTTTATGTTTGTTCCCATTTATTTGTGTATTGTATATTCTCTTGTAGTGGAATGTAGCAAATCAGTAGCCTATCAGTTGACGCAGCTGAATTAAATCATGAGAACTGTAAGATGTATGATATAAGTATATTACCCATATTGAGTGGCAAAAAACAAGAGATGTTGTGTCATTGAAAAATGCGTGACATGACAAAAATCAGGTTTAAGCATGAAAGGTATAAACGTAGCTAGGTAAATTGGGTAACCGTTCGTAACATGATATCGTCCTGTATAAGGAACTGGGTATTACCATTGGGTAATTCGCAAATGCGTCACGCTTACTTCATACAGTTTGGCGCAAATTTATCTTGTCATCAAGAAAATAACGTGAGAACAAGAGATTAAAAACAGACGGTAGCAAAGCGAGGACTGATGCAGAAGCACTAAATAGGGCAACGCAGCGAAAGACCCCCCCCCCCATCTCCCCCCAAAAAAGGGGGAAAGCTAATCCCTTGGGGATTTTCACCCCGACCATGTTTTTTTCGGTTAGCTAGGACCCTCAGCTATCACAACACATTCATTGAAACTTGGAATTTGAGAATATGTCATATCTTTGTGATTAAATAACCTAAAAGCACAACGTTAGTGTCTCAGTATATATATTTGAAGCTGCCCTGGTGAAACCAATCATAATCAGAAAAGGCATCCCTAATTAGGGCTGTTACCATGGCAATAACTCGCGAATTTATTCTTGGAGGAAGTAAATGCGTGTAACGTAGATCATCACTGTCAAGTTCAAGTTCCCTAGTGAAAGTGGCGGAGGTCGAACGTCATTTAAGGTCAACATAGCTCAAATTCTGAAGATCTAGTAAACATGATAACTCACCATTTTTTGTTGTTGAAGGAAGTTTGACACCATCTGTTAACACCATCTGTAACTTGTTGTATGATCTTTCACATAAATGCAGACAAACACAGAACATGAATGGTAAATGATAATATTGTTGTGAAGGGGAATTCCAATGCCTCTCTTCGGTAAAATCAAAGGTAAAGTCTTTAGTATTGTGATTGGTTATTAATGTATAATTATTCATTATTGTGTCATGTCATGTCATGTTATGAGGTCAAGAGACCCAGATCGAAGCTTCTGGAAGGACCTTTTCTGGATTTCCAACCAGTCACGCCCTGGGAGTTGTTAAGTGATTAATTGTAAAAACAGACGCAGAGAAATATCAACTAAACTGGAGTCGAATCAGACCTTGCTTGCGTTTTTGATTTTTGTTAATTAATCTGAGATGTCTTTCTAATCAAGTGTGCAACCAAAAAACACAATATACCAAGGAAAAGCATTAAATTAGGTCATTTTACGTCTCTTTTTGTCCCGACGGTTAAAGGCATTGAAAACTCGCGCTCTAAAAAAGTTAACTTTCCGTTGCTTGAAAATGACGTTTTCTTCTTGTCGCTACAAAATGCAGACAGTAATGAAACGTGATACCTTGTTATCTTTTATCTAGACTTGAGATGTCCACGCTGCTATGTACACTGTTTTGTGGGTATTGACCGTAGCTGTATATATGTATTGACTGTACACTAGTGTCTAATTAACGACGGTAGCAAGCTGTGTGTGTATTTTCTGGGATCGATGGTGGTGTCTAACACTTCTGTTACACCTCATTCGAAACTAGGTCAGATTACCGGCATGAGACGTTTCTTTGTGCGCGAGTCTTCACGCCCTTTAACCTTCGATTGGATGTACGATACTCTAATTGTGGTATGGTACCTAACCATGCACGGACATGGATGCACAGATCACTTCCATGGGCACGTACGAAACGTCAGGGAATGAGTTGGCGATATTGTGTTAAGTTGTCTAAAGATTTTAATAAAATATGATGGCTTTTGTAAAACTTCTCGTAGACAGCGCAAACAGAGCCGTAGATAGACGAATAGCGCCACATCAAGCCATAAATAGAAATATAAAAGATGGCGTAAATATATATAACTTTAACGGCCTATATATATTTGTCTGTATATACACTGCACATTGGTATGGCATTCTATTGCAACTATCAGCTTCGAGTTATTACATAGGCCTGTCTAAGGCCGTATTTTGCGCGATGTCACTGTCACAATCAACTTGTGACATATTCCACAGATTTAAGAAAGATGGCGGACCGGTACATGTACCCAGTCTGTTACTTACAAATAATGAAATAAGAGATTAACTTGAACGGAGATTAAAAAAAAAGGAAAACGTTGGATTAACAAATATTTGCAGATGGAATAAGGAACGAGGAGTAGTAATTAGTTCGAAATGTTCTTATCCCCCATTGATGTGTTGAAGGAAGAGAAAACGACTGTGTAACTTCAGTGTTTGCTTTTTTACAATTATCGTATTCATCAATTACTCTGATACAGGCCCAGGCATACAGTGAATAAACGATACTTCGTAAGGCTATACATCTCATTGGTCATATAAAGGAATAGTTATTGCAAGAGTGATAGGCCTAAAGTCAACACTGAATAGCTCAGTGGCTAAACGAATCAAAATGAACTACACGAACTGAGTTTAATTTCCTTTGAAAGTGGGCGGATCAAATTAGTTTTTATTTACAACCTATTTCTTGGTCGAAATCTTTATATATTCATTCTGGAGCTGATTTCCCAGTTCACGTGTCGTTAAGCGCGATGGTGTAAACGAGAGACCTTATAGCAAGTTGTTTTAACATTTACCTCCAAATTCTACGTAGATGTAAAATATTCTACTTAAGTATAATTCAATTCAACTTAATTGAAATAGAATTCGGCATAAGTAAAATGTATTCCACTTAAGTGAATTGGAATTCCACTTATGTAGAATACAAATGTTCTATTTTTACCTGATTGGAATGCAATTTCACTATATAGAATTGAGTCTTACTATTTTACTTAAGTGAAGTATATTGCCTGTTTTACGGAAGTGAAATATAATTCCATTAGAGATGAACTGAGTTCGACTAAAGTGGAATTCAATTATACTTTAGTGGAATTCAGTTCACTAAAGTAAAATGCCATTTCACTTCAATAGAATTCAATACTATTTAAATGCAATTCCATTTCACTCAAATGGAATTCGATTTTACTTAAGTAAAATTATATCAGTTAACTAGAATTACATTTTACTTAAGTAAAATTTATATCTTACTTAAGTGACATGGGGCAGTATTGGCCTCTATTTTACTTAAGTAGAATACAAAGTAGAATGCGTTTCACTTTTAGAATTATGGTGTTAAGTGTTAAGGCTTCTTGTCAGTAGGACCTTACACTGCTAACCGTGTAAAACGTGCTAGAGTTTGAGACAGGTCGGAGGCGATAATATATTCCGGCTGTGGTACGTACTAAGCTAGCGCCATCTTCTCTGCCTCACATCTACGTTTCCATGTAAATGTTAACACTCATTGGTAAAGATATGCAAAACATACATAACTGGGTATAACTCAACTATATAGTGACGTCATTATGAAGCTACCGTGAGGAATTGTTGTGACTACCTAATTGCCTTTTCCTTTTTTTAAATTATATTAGTATATTATTGATGTCAGCAATCAAATACAGATATTACCAACAAAAATTGCATTAAACTTGGTTTGGACCATAGAAATTGAAGTAGGGAGAATGACGTCTTATGACATATACTGAAGCCATCCATCCAACTGGTGGCGCTTTGCTCGAACGGCAAAGAAAGTACCAGCGCCGTAATACAAACACTATGTCTTTGACATAACTAAAGTGATAAAGTTGACATAAATCACTCGAAATGGTGATATCGTGTACCGCATTGGTGTGTCAAAATCGTCAAAAATGTGGCAGTGGACTGTTGTTGCACAGATAGTTTTTAGGAAGCGATAGTAGAAGCAATTACATAGGAATCTATTTACTTTACTAGTGTCGTCTGCTCAGCTGCTGTATTGTTATTTATTCTCTGGACCCTGGATATAGTTAGCTTTGGCCCATTGACAGGCTGCGGTTGTCCTTTCTGATGCGATATGACTAATGCCGAATGACAACAATTATCACCACCTCATTTTACTTAAAACGGTATCCCTAACGATAGATCCACATGCCAGATTAACATGGGATGGCGGTTATGATGTCCTGGGCTCATCACTAATAGCAACATTAACATTAAATTGAGAACTACATGCACAGACTAATATGGAATTATTACACATACGTACAGGTGTGTGTGGGAAGGGGGTGGGGAGGAGGGAGGGTTGCCTTTTCACGGCATTTTTCAGGGAAAAGTATTACACTATTTGAGTGGAGCACTAAAATGATACAAGCAAGAACATTGTTTGCCATGTGCCTCTCAGATACCGGAAATGACACTTCCAGACATTAAAAGTTGCACAAAACACTCCAAGTACTCAAGTCATAAGAAGCGGAAAATAATGTTTTCAAAGTTGGTTCTTAAGTCAGGAGTATAGTACTTACCACTCTGGTCGCCATAACATGTCTCTGTTGTGCAAAGTACACCTACTCTTTCGTAAAAGCGGGTAAAATCAAACTCAGTTTCAAAGTCGAATGCACAATGTATGTATGAAGACGTACAAATGATCTGGCTGTTTGCCGTATACAACGCAAAGCGCCCTCACTTTTTCAAGGCTTCAATGCTTTAACACACGGCGATACACTGTGTCAGCATTCTTCCTTGTTCAATTTATATGGTCGAACCGAACGCATTGGACTATTTTAAGATTGTAATGGGTGACACGTGGAGGGGAAGTTGGGGGGGGGGGGTGCTCGGTTCTTTTAATCGTTGAATTTTTTGTGTGACGATTTTGGGGGTAAACATTGAGGAGAGAGGCGAGAGGGTGCCGTCTGTGTAACTTAAATCGAACAATGGATCGCTGGCCCAGAATCGCACGGAGGACGATTAGTGGGGACTTTTGTGAGATTCATTTTCCTCTGACGATATGTTTGATAAAATGATCTATATCTCATCAAATCTCAATAAATTGCAATACTGAGTAATACTATCGGTATTATCATGCTAATAAACGGATATTCGAAAACTGGAGACGTTTAATACGTCTCGCGAAATGTCTTTCTACTGATATACCTCCTTATGCTTTGCTTAAATCGATTTCTTGAAAGACTGAGGGTCGGGTCGTAGCAGCACACAGTACCCAGATGTCACCATACCCTCCCCCACCTCTCCTTCTCCCCCCCCCCCCTCACCTCCCCATGTCCACCTTCATCCCTAAGCTTATATTTATTTACGTAAAGACACTTCATCGCTATATACTTACAATGCACCTGCTTTACTTGGTCCAATAATCCCTCCTTGTAAATGTTTCGTTTCGAAAGTATGACGTAACCACTCCTCCCCCCACTTTAAGGCTTACTATACGGAAGTATTTATCCTACGTAGTACTTACATGCCCTTCACTGTTTTGTAATACTATTTTGTGTTTTCTTTAGAAGATTAACCCAAGACAAACATGAGGCACAGAAACAACAGTCTATTTCTGTTCGATGGAACTAGCGATATTGTCATTGTGTTTTTGTCATTATTGGAATCCAGTGGCGTTCTTCTGACTGTCATGAAAGATAGCTCAACTCAAAACTCTCGTATCTACAGACACCGTTGTGCATATTTAATTACACATGCATATTTATTTACAAATTTCCTTGATTGCCCACTGGACTTTAAGTCAAATCTGTCATTTTCTTAGAACATTCTTTGGTTAACCCCTCCCCCAATGATAATACGCGGTATAGTCAACTTATTACTGTTTAGTGTTGTACAGTGGCGGAACCAGACTACGATATCGGGAGGTGGGGGGGGGGGGGGGTAAGAGGTATGGCATATATTTTCTTATGAAATATAACTCTGGTATGGGGGCGGGTCTAAGGGAAGGGGTGACACACTCCTACCCTTAGGGATTTTTTCTACAAGTAAAAATGCAAGTAGTGATATCATTTGACATTTTGTCACATTAATGAGTTGCGTTGAAAACCGTTTCTATAATACAAACGATTAGCCTAGCTATATATATATGTCGGATAAGTACCAGATCTGTTTGGAGCGACCTAAAGGAGGGGGTGGGGAAAGTGGAAAATCTGGGTGAAATTCCCATCATATAGGCCAAATATTATGTTTAAATTTGTTTCAATATTTATTTTAAATATTCATATATATTTTTATAATTAACAAGGGCCCTGCGAATCAACGAGCACCATTATTTTTTTTTTTTTATAATTGTAAGTCCGATATTGCTACAT